>PVKN010031070.1:0-12609 GCA_004027915.1 Capromys pilorides | reverse complement strand
CTTGGCTGGTGGCTGCTGTGTACCACACTCAGTGACAAAGGCAGGCTCTGTCACAGTGCCATTCCCATCTCAGCCAGGTCTTTTCTTCCCCTGGCACTTCTTGGGCATGCCAGGCTGCAGTGCCCAGCTGCCAGATGGAGTCTTCCTGCCTGGTGGTTCCCTCTCTCCCTCCAACTCTGTGAATCTGTTCCAAGTTTCTAGTGAGTTATTGGATCCTCAGTTTTAAATCTTTTTCATATGCAAGAAGTTTATTCTCATTAAGAGAAATCCTATCTTCTGCTTATTTAACTCTGTCAGTTAAATCTGCTAAGTTTATTTATGTTTGCCCAGTGGTAATTTTTATTGAGAGAACATCTGAAACTGTCTGCAGGGAGGAAGCTGAAGAGGCCCCATGGTGCTCCATGCCTGGCCCTGCTCTTCCTGACATCTCTCCCACCCAGAAGGGCTCCTGCCTGCCATAGGGAGCTGAACCTTGGTACTCATCCCTGAATGGCCTTGATTTGGGGGCATTCCCAACCGAGTGCTTTTTGTGTTGTTGCTGAAGGGGTTCCGACAGAGGCACCCTACACAGCTATGTCTAGTAGCTGCTGAGGTAGCATGTCACTGACTCAGGCTGCAGGGACCAAGTTCCAGTTTTCTAACTGCAGATGAAGGAAGCAGACCCGAAAGTGATTCTTCTAGGGTTGCTCACTTCCTCTCCTGAGCCACTCCGACTTCAGTGGGTCCCTGTCAACTTCTGGCTCAGGTCAGATCTATCAGCCTTATTCCTCTGGGAGACATTGAAAGGTTTAAAAAAAAAAAAAAGATTTTCTATCATTTGTCACACCCATTAGTTTATCCAAGAGCATCTTGAGTTAGCAAAGTCTTTTTGGTGTTGAATGAATGAATGAATGAATGAATGAATGAATGAATTCATAGACTTCATCTCTTGCACAAAGAGCCTCCTTCCTGGAATGGACACTGTTAGCATGTAACTGACCATCACAGGAGAGTGGCCTTGTGGATGAGTTATCATCTCATTAGCACTTGCTCCTGTTTATACAGGTTTTGAACATTTATTTCCTCATCTTCATTTTTTTTTAGGGTAAAAGAAAATACTCACCTAGGTAATCTAGTTTCCTGCTTTGTTTTTTTTTTCTTCCCCCAACACAAATTGCAATCTTCAAAAGACCTCCCTCCGCCCCCGCCCCCAAAAAAGAGAAAGGCCACACTCAACGTGGCCAGTCGGCTCTCCTGATTCCCACTCAGGATTTTTAGCCTCTCATTTGACTTGAAAAACTTTGTTCTAGAGAAAGCTTCCCTGGTGCATTAAGCTGTCAAGCTAGGTAGTGAGCTCCATACTAAAGGATGCATACAAGGTGACTATCAGTGGGGAAATGAGAATACAAAGTAACTATATTCTGATATAGTAAAAAGGCTAATCATGTGTGCTAGGAACCCAGAAATGATGAGCTCTAGGTTACAATATGCAGACAAAAGCATGGTAAAAATAGCCTAAAATTTAGGCTTAGCCCGTCTTGAGACTAAATCTTGGCTCCAGGGATGCGTACATTTGTGACCTAGAAGAAGTTAATGCAACTTCTCTGATAAAATGAGATCTTGCGGAGAGTGGTGATACACGCCTGTAATTCCGACATTCAGGGAGGCTGAGGCAGGAGGATCACAAGTTTGAGGTCAGCGTGCATGGGCAAAGACCCTGTTTCAAAATTTCAAAATAATAATAAAAAAAAATTGAAAAGAGTTGGAGATATAGCTGAGTACAAAGGTCTAAAAACAGATATGCGGTATTAAAAACCTCCTTCAGTGCCTGGCATAGTATGTGAAAATATCCTAGCTGCCTTAATTTGCTCTAATAGGAGGAATACACTAAATTGCCAATAAACCAGAATCCATGCTAGCTTCCCTGAAGGCGTGCTCATCTGGGGAGTGACCTTACTTCTCTTCCCATCTAGAAGTATGGTCCGTGTCTCTATGACAGGTGTGGTCATGTGACTTGATTTGACCAATGAGGCACTGACAAAGGTACCAGAGCAGAGGCCTGACGTGTACCTGGGTACCCTACCCTGATCATGGTCTGGCCTGCTGCATGGAGAAAGATAAGGCTCTCAGGTCTCTCATGTCTCCCCATCCTCCTAGTCAACTTGTACGTGACTGAGGCCATCCTAGACCCAACCCCCAGCCCCCCTTCCCTCACCTGGGCTGGACCCACAGAACCACAGAACTCATAAACAATAATAAAAGTACTACTGTTTTAAGCCACTATGCTTAGGGGAGACTGTTACACAGCACAAACTAACTATTACAAGTAAATTAAAAACATTAATTAGAAGTAATAGGGATCAATGAGTAACCAGAATCTGCTTTTCAGAAACTCACCTGGTGGGTGACTTTTAATTTCATAACCCATTCCACTGGTGACTTTGCCACAACACAGATGCATCTCTGGGCTCCAGGGCTGACTGTGCAAATAGAGCTGTCAAAGCAGAGCTGCTTCATCCCTAAGGCTTTCAACCAATGTAATCTACAGAAGTGCATGCTCGGCCTAAGACGATGCACTGGAATGCTTACTTGGGTTGATGGCCCAGAGGGAAGTTGAAGCAGTGCTCACTCCAGTGCTGCATCCCTGGGAAGCTCCCCACTGCTCTACAGAGGCTGCTGGGGTCCCTGGGGGAAGCGGAGGAGTAGTCAAACACTACTTAGAGTCCACTTTTATATTACCTAAAAAGCACCAGCCACAGGCTTTGATGTCTTGGCTGAATAGAATTAACACTTCCCTCATCAAAAAAGTTGTTTGATCCCTGAGTTCTGCCTTTTTTTTTTTTTTCTTCTACTTTTTAGATATTAACTCAGAGCATTTCAATCTTCCCTGGGGATGAAGTGATGAAAGGGGGCAGTTGATTTAGTGAATACAGTTATTTAACTTCATTATTACTGCGGCGCTAGAGGAGGGACTGTCCTTTTCCCATTAGCCCTTCTGCAGATGCCACCCTGCCCTGCCCACCCCCACCCCACACAGCCCCCAGATGGGCTTCCATCAGCTTTCACAGGCCAAGGAGAGCTCTTTCTCCTTCTCAGGACCCCGTATGACATGAACACTGCCAGGGAGATCTTTGTAAAATTACCATCACACATGTATCCCTCACTCAGAAATCTGCAAGGGCTCCCTACTTCCTGGGCCGCTGACACCCAGTCCTGCCCCAATAGCATCAGCTTCCTGAGGTTGCCAGAAGGAAGCACCATAACTGAGCACCTTAGACAGCAGAGATGCACCATCTGGCGGTCTAGGCACTGGAACCAAGGGGTGCGGATGGCTGGTTCCTTCTGGAGTCTAAGAAGAAGAATCTGCTGTGTGTCTCCCTCTTGGATTCCGGCAGCTCTGAGTACTTCTTGGCTTCTAGAGTTCATCCTGCCTTCCTCCCTTGTCCTGGAGGGACCTTCACCCTGTTAAGGCACAGTCACACTGAATTAGTGCTCACCCTAATGACCTCATGTTCATCATCTTCAGAGGCCTTAAGCACAGGACCTGGGACTCTGGGCTTCAGGGTCTTTTGGGAGGCACCACCCTGTCTGTAGCAGGGCTCTTCAAGGGCCCTCTGGGCTGAGCCTGGACTCCGCGTCTTCTGGAGGACCTCTGTGTCTTCACAGCTTCTTGACTTCAACACCAGCAAGGGGCCCTCCATATTTGTGTGTGATTTCAAGCTTCTCTTCTACCTTCTGTCAGGCCAATTTCCACTGTGCCTCAGTTTCTTTATCTTTAATGTGGGTATAAGAATGATCCGTGCCTCAGAGCAATTGCCCTGAGGCTTAAGTGAATTCTTCAGTAGGGCCACTGAGGAGAACCTGGCTCATAGTAAGTGTCCAGGGACCGTCAGTCGCTCACCAAGGCCCATCCTTCTCTGCTCCCACAGGAGAGGTGGTGGTATCCTGAGGTCACATCACAGATCCACAGGATTACAACCCAAACCCCTCCCCACAGCACAGTGTGGGTGGAGGGTGCCCCCCTCTGTCACCCTAAATCATCACAAAGTGAAAACGTAAAGACCTTTGCAGTCCTCAAACCCCACTTCAGAAGTGAGCTAGAGCGTCCTAAGTGTGAGCAGCAGCCGTTGTTCCGTTACGTGTTAATTTGTCACTTGGGGATACAGGGGCTGGGAAAGGCGCGGAGCACCGGGTAATGGTTGGCCCCCAGTCTCATCAGCATCCTAATTATTCCACACCTTTTTAATAGAGGAAGCATTAGCATTCCTAAACTGTGCAGGGGTCTGATTGAAATAATGTCTCCTGAATTATCTTTTCATACACCGAAAAAAAAATAAATAAGTGGGAAGCTCCCCAAACAGCTTCCTCCACAGATCATGACTGGCCGGGGTGCTGGAGTGGAGAACAGGGGGTGGGGTAGGGGCGGGGATGGTCAGGTAATGCTACGCTGGAGGCACCGAGGGAGGAGAGACATGGCCCATGCCTTTCGACCCTCCTCCTCTCATCTGCTCACTTTCAGCTCAAGTGGCCGGTTCTCCTCCAGGAAGCCTTCCTGGACTGTACCCTGCCCTGGTTGTAGTGGGATATGTGCCATCAGCTTCGGCTGTAGATTCCCTCTAGGAATACACTGTTTTCTACCTCTGCATCTTTTGCCAGTTGGGGTGCAAATCGCCCCAGGACAAAGCCATTTAGAACCTCCTTTGGCCGCTCTGCTCCTGCCTACGTAAGCCTACCCACCCCTCAGGAAGTCTCTCCTGGTGGCTACTGACTCGACAAGAGGAAGACAGCCTGAAGCCTCCAAGTGTCTCGGGTCCTCCTCCCCCACAGTCTCTCATTCCAGCTGCCTGTCCAGATGTGACGGCTCCAGGCAGCATCAGAGAAAAGGGAGAGTTGAGTTTAATGCGCTGTGCTGCCGCCCACATCTTCTCCAGGGAGTGAGGTGCGCCATAAGAGACAGGGTGTCCCTCACAACTTGGGAAGGACAGATGCGGGACCCTCTGTGGTCCCCGTGTTGCCTGGCTCCTGGATCCTGTGACCCTAGGCTCTGTTCTGTGCTTTGCATCACTCTTTGCAAAGGGAATCCCAGGCCCCTTATTAACACCCAGGCCATGGATTGAGAGGAATCTCCAGCCAACACCCAGCACTTGTTCAAATGGCTACAAACGGAGCATCTCACATTTCAGAGCTGTCGCTCCACCGAGAGTCATCCACATAAACAACGAGGTCCTTGTGGGTTTGGTGGCAACACAAACACCACTTGTGACTCAATTAAGGAAGCAGTAATTAAAAAGAGGGAACAGCATGCTGCCTCTCCAGTGAATCTTCCCGACAAGGCCCGGGGGCCACCGACAAGTGGGAATCCAAGGACTTATGGGGGGTCTGCCCCAGGGCTATGCTCTGGCCTTGGCCGGAGCTTGCCCAGGGTAAGGTGTGGAAGGGCGAGAGCTGTGGGCAAGCGGCCCTGACCTCAGCCGGGACCTGTCTCACACAATGACATGAGTTAATGAAAATCCTTTAGGTTTTCAATAGGCACCCAAGGAGGTGAAGGTTTCCCGCTGGAGTCGCGCTTCCTTCCTTCTCAGCCATAGCCAATCCATTTCTTTTGACTGTTCCGGGTGGTGTCGGATGAGTTCTATAGATAGCAAATTACAACCAACCCACAGTACAGCTGCCATCATGGCCTCCATTTTTCTGGATAAGGAAACTGAGGCACAGGCTCAGGATCATCCAGCCAGGCAGAAGCAAAGCTGGGATTTAAACTCTGGGGACTCAGTGGTCCAGTGCCCCCACTCACTTCCCTTTGGACAGTATAATGAACCAGCTCCCACCATTGGCAGCTGGATTTCCATCTCCTCAGCTCGGGCCCTCCTTCCCCTCAGCAACTTTGCCATTCGCGATCGCTTCCAGTGCTGCCTGAGGGTCTCATCTTCTGGAGGATGTACTGGAAGCATCCCTATCTGGGCGGGGTAGGACGGCACACACCTACAGTCTGAGCGCTCGGGAGTTCAGAGCAGCCTGGGTACCTCGTGAGCTCAAGACCAGCCTCAAGTACGTAGTGAAACCCTGTTTCAAACATAAATAAATAAATAAATAAATAAATAAATAAATAAATATTGCCGTTTTACAGATGGAGAAGCTGAAGCTATTGGAACTTTTTTTTGTATTTGGTACAGGGTCTACAGGATTTCACTGCAATAGATCAGACTCCTAGTGATTCTTCTGTTTTCAGCCTCCCAGTCACTGGGATTACGGGCACCTGCCACCATACCCAGTCTCAATTGCCATCTCAGTGAGCCCTGGGGGCAGAGTTAGCACCAGGGATCGAATCCAGGCTGCTGTTCTTGCCTAAGCAGGCGCTTTAGTCTGTTGAGCTATCTGGCTGGCTCTATGAGAGCTTAAATACCACTCCTTTCCCAGATGAGTGACAGAGATTGAATCATACTTATACCTGCCTAATTCTAAATACACCACAGCCAGGAACGGTGCCCGTCCCCCCAGCATCACCTCCCCTAGGGCTGCTCTGGGACCACAGCACACCCACCAGAGCTTTCGGGGTCTGCAGTGGTTTCCTTGTCTGTAAATCAGCTGGTCAGGAGGTTAGGGACAGAATGAACCAACCTGACAAAGAAGTATGGGGCAAGGGGTTGTATGGTCCACATCTGTGGGGTGCAGCTGCTGGTTAGGGGCCCTGGAGGGAGAGTGATGGCCACAAGCACTGTTAGAGAAGGTGGGCAGCAGCCTCCTGTAAGGAGGACCCACAGACAGGCTCAGAGCTCCTCGGTCCTCACCTCTTCCCGAGGCGGAACGGGCCCTGGTCACCTTCATTCTGCAGGTGGGCAAATAGAGTCACAGGCAGCAAGGAGACTGAGAGACCGCAGGCCTGGTGCCCAGACAGAGGCTTGAAGCCTAGCCCTGCCCAGATGGTGGTGGACTTCGGTGACTCTCAGGACCTCTCCAGTCCATTTGTCTCTAAAATGGCGAACTAGATGTAAGTACCCAGGATGTGTGGGGATTTCTGGGTGAGAGGCCGGGAAACACTAGGCCCTGAGCTTGGCACAGCCAGGGCTGGATATGAGAGGCTGCTGTTATGGTGGCGAGGAAGGGGGAGGGGGAGAGAAGGCAGAGGATGAGCAGAAGGAGAAGGAGAAGGGAAGGCCAAAGGAGGAAGCTGCGAAGAAAAAGGAGGAAGGAAAGAGGAGGAGGTAGAGGAAGCACACCCAGCGTCTGCGGCTGCTCACCTTGCTTTCTGGCCTCCTCACTCGGCGCAGATCAGCCACTCTGCTGTGACAGCTATGAAGGCCCATTCATCCCGCAGTCCCCAGTCACCCCTGGACCCCGACGGGGCCCTCTCCTCCTGCCTCCTCTTAGGTGCCATGGTACCCAGAGCTCAAAGCACGAGGAGCTTCTTACACAAGTCCATTCAAAGCGCGGTTATCTTTGGGTCTGTAAATCAAGGGCTTCACGGCCACGGGCAGAATCGAAGGTCTTGGGGGCTCCAGAAGAAACACCATACCAGGGAGGTTGGGGGCAGGAACCGTCACCTGCAGCCAGCCAGCCAGAAATCCATCTTCCCTTCTGGACCCAAGAACCAGTGTGAACCAGGGCTGCCTGTCTCCATTGCAAGCCAATGGCAATGGCTTGTGTGTGTGTGTGTGTGTGTGTGTGTGTGTGTGTGTGTGTATGTATGTATGTGTAAAGAGAGAGACAGATGTTTTGTGTGTGTATGTGTGTGTGTGTTTGTGCGTGTTTTTTTTCCTACAAGGCCATCAGCATTCTAGCAGCGTCCTGAGAAATTCATCAAATTATTTAACCTTTGCAGGAATAAATAATACATGTGCTTTCTCAGGATTTGTTCTGATTAAGCCGTTCTGGAGTGGTGCCAGGCCCGAGCCCGCCCCGGGAGAGGCAGGAAGGAGGCGGGTGGCACAGGATGGAAAATCAGGCGGCCAGTGGTGGCTGGACAGGAGGGGGCCGATGAGGCCGGAGGTGGACCCCTGTGAGCCCCGCCATGTTGGCGGGTCACAGAGGATGAAGGTGAACGCCTCCAGCCGCCGTCTCTCCTCCTGGAGGCCCGTTCCGAGGACGGAGATAGATGGAGTCAGAGGCGGCTCTGAGATGCGCCTCTGGCTGTCGAGCGCCTGTTTGTGTGTCCAGGAGGCAGGCTTGGCTCTGAACCGCTGTTCTGCCCTCCGCCAGCTGAGGCGCCCGCCCCTCCTGGTGCTCACAACGATGTGCGCTCATCCAGGCGGTGCCAGCAGAGCCCGACGCGCGCTCAGTGTGCTCTCAAAAGATGGTGTGTTGGATAATACTGCATTTCTGATGAGCGGTTAGTGCCAACCCAACGACCGTTTCGTACGGTTCCACCTATAAACGTACCACACACGGTAACGCTGAGAGTTGATGTGTTTTCTGTAAGTAACCTCTGAACTTCAGCCCCAGGGGACCCACGCAGTTTGTGGTTTGCAGACCCTGGGAGAACTCCGCCTGGGAGGAAGACAGGCAGTGAAGAGTCTCAGCACGAAGCCCAGCCTTTTCGATAGCCTGGAGTTTGCGGGAACTTGAATTCAGTCCAAAGGTCTTGAGAAGCTACAGAGACGTCAGAGACAGGAAGCCACAGCACGTGGGACCTTGTGGACACACACTGAGGATCTTAGGAAGACTGTAGAGAGGACCTGGAAGTTGGCCAGGCGATTGCAGCTTTAGGAAAAGCCTGGGTGCCAGGGAAAGGAGCCTCATCTGGGCTTCTGCTCGCCTGCGCTGGGCTCCCCACACGGAGGAAGCAGGGAGTCTTGAGAGGCCGCTGTTCAAGGCTGCCAGCTGAACCAGCTGGACCCAGCAGGGTGCAGAGGAGCTGGGGAGCAGCTTCACGTCCCCTCCTGTGGCCTGAATGCCCCAGTGCGGGTGAGCAGCACCACCCTGGCATCTCCAGGCATCTGTACAGAAGAGGAGAGCTGGCAGGGACTCGGGCGAGCCTGCATGGATGCCAGTCCAGATGTGTCACCGCCTGGCTGGAGGCCTTTGGCAAGGGCCTGAGCCCTCTGGGCGCATTTCGCTATCCACCTTGACAGAGCAGTGGTGACTCCTGCCTGGAGTGGTACTCCGGGGGTAGCTGCTGCCTTGGGAATGATTAGGACCAGGGAGGCTGGCAGGGACAGAGGGACCTCACAAGAACCTGATACTCAAAGCCCAGAGTGGCGGTCCCCTCAGAGCCAAGCCAGGGTGATACTCGGCCTCAGCCCCTTGCTCGGAAGCAGAAGCCTGGGATGGGAAGGATTCGCAATTGTCCAATGATAACCCCAAACAAACCCTCTTGAAACCACATATCATTTTCCTCTTAAAGAAATAAAATCTCTAATTAGAGTTTTCTCTGAACGTTTTCTCTTTGAAAAAAATTAAAAATGTATAAACCCTCCTGTACCACGTATGTATATTTCATTGCTGTATAATTGGGATCTTTGTCAGTAACCGGGGTAGCGGGTGACAGCCTTTTAATCGGCTACAGATGCTAATGGGGAGAGAGACATTTTCCTCCTCTTTGCTCAACTGTTCAGCCAGAGACTGGAGTCCTCCCTAATAAGTATTTATGTCAAAACCCTTTTTGGGGAGTTGGGGGAAGGAACAGCTGTAATGCAGTCGAAAGATGGGGCCCTGATTACAGCGTGCCAGCAAGGGTGGGGGGGAATCACTTTTGGAGTGAAACAGTGTTAATCAAGTTAATCACAAAACCCGCGCTATAATTGCTTCTGCTCTCAGACAAAATTTTACTTTTATCTAAATTACTAAAGTGAGGAGAGTGCAATCCACTCTAATTTAGCCTTTGAGCTAAAGAGAAAGCGTGTATGGAAGGCTGGAGAGGTTTTTAAACATCAGGAGAACCCGTGCTATGGAATTCAACTCTCCTCCCTGTCCCCTCCCTCCCTCCTCCTCTCCTTCCCCTGCCCTCCCTTCAAGACCACTCAGCTGAGGAATGTGGGCTCCAGGGTCTTTCACTGAAGTCATGTTAGCAAGTTACTTAGCCTCTCAGTGTTCTGTTTCCTCATCTAGGTAATGGGGATGACTAACTCTGGCCTACCTGAAGATTCTGGAGCAGGTTGAATGCACTGGCATGGAGGAAGTGCTTGGCTGCGTGCACCCAGGAAGCGCCGGTCCAGCGGTGTGCAGTGGGGCATGCCTGGAGCTGGGCACAGAGGGGCATGCCTGGAGTCCCAGCATCCTGGGAGGATGAAGTAGGATGACAGAAGGTCTGAGCCCTGCGTGGACAGCTTAGTGAAACAGCAAGACCCTGCCTTGACTTTTAAAACTTAAACTAAAATAAAAAGAGGGTTGGGAATGTAGCTCAGTGCAAAGGCCCTGCGTTCAACCTGCAGTATCACCAAAAGAAAAGGAAAAACATAAATGTGGCTGCTTTAGCATTCTCTCCATTTGCCTTCCTCTTCCCTTCCTTGCAGGCTGCTGCCTGCCTCTTCTCCTTCTCTTCTTCCCCTCTCCTCTCCCCTCTCTTCTCTGACTTTCTACCCCTGATGCTACGCATGCCCTCTGTGGGAGGCACGGCCTGTCTTCAGGGCTCATAGCCTGGTCTCCATTAGTACAAATACAAGAGGAAAATGAGCAGGACTTCTGGAGAGCCCAGAAGAGCGCTTCCGGGCTGGTCCAGAGGGTCAGGGATACCATCTCCTGTCAGGGAAATCAGGGTGGGCTGAGAAGGTGCAGGAGGGAAGACAGAGCTGCGCTGGGCAGGCAGAAGCGCTGGCGTGAGCCAAGACCTGAGGGGACTTGCAGGGGTGCACAGTTCAGGTGGTTGTGGCCACACTGGGTCATAGCTGCAGGCCCCAGCTGAGCCTGTTCCTAAGTATCATTCTTGCCCCCATGCAGCCCTCAGGTTGGCTCCGAAGGAGGAACCTTACTTTCCTCATCTTCCAGGGGGCCTCGGGCTGCACAGTGCGTTGCCACACCCGGCCTACTTCCGCCAGCCTCCCCCTCTCCCAGTGGTTTCTTGGGAACTCTGAAATTCACACTCAGTCCAACGATGAGCTGATGTCACCCAACTTGCCCGGAAACACAGATTAGAGAAAACACACACAGTCAATTTAACTGGCAATTAAACAGGCTCCCCTATGTAATTAGCGTCAAGACAACTCACAATTACTACGGGGCACGCATTTGCAGCCGATGCTTCACATTTATGGAGAGCGACAATTACTGGGCGCTAATATCTTAACAGGAAGCTGAGGAAATTTGTGAAACTTCTTCAAGGAGGCAGGCTGCCCTATTCCTTTGCACTGTAAATAACTGTCTTGTAAAGGCGGCCATAAAGTCAAAGAGGGGAGGCTTGAAATGGTGTAGAAGTGGAAAAATTTTGTGCTATTCATAGGACCTGATTGCTCTTTTGAGATGACTGGTTTCTGGAGACTGGCAAGTTGTGCCATACTGTGATAACCAATGCCAAAGGCTGGCGGGTCCTCTTGTGCCAGCCCTTCACACCCCTTCTGGCTCCCAGGTCTCACTGTGATTCTCTTACAGAGATGGGAAGCTGGGGCCAGCCAGGTAAAGCGACTTGCCCAAAGTCAGAGCTTACAAGGCAGGCATCAAACTGCCATATCCATTGCAGGGCTGGGTCTGCAGCTCGGGCCTCAGGCCACCTTACCTTTCTGCTGTCCCCCCGGTGTGTATGGAAAATGATGCCACTGAAAAATAAGCCCTCTGGACAGTGCCTTCCCTAGATCTCCTTTGTGACTCCAAGCCCTTGCTCCCTGAAAAGCGGGAGGCTTGAGAGAACTTTTGGGTCAACGGAGTTACAGAAAAGAAGTCATCAAGCACTGCTCTGGGAAGAATATATTTTCCTTCTCTTAGCTTTTTACAAATACTCCTGGAAGGGATAACAACCATCCTTCCAGTTAGCAATTAAAGACATTTAGCCAGGTGTAATATACAAGCTTAGCCATGGAAAGGCTTCAGCAAAGTCGACAGTATCAGTTAGCTATTGCTGTGTAACAAACCCATTCAAACTTCAGGAGCTTAAAATACAATGATCTATGGTGACTGCCCCCTTGCTTGCCTGGTCTCCTAAGCTGGGCTGAGTGACTCTTCTCCCAGCAGATCTGTGGCTTGGCAAGTCTGATCTGCAGGTCACTGGGCTGACTGGGCCAGCAGGTTGGCTGGGTCATGGTCTACTTTTGGGGATGGCAGAGGCTCAGGCGCAGGAGCAGAAACAAGCAAAGAAGGCCTAGATGGACTTGAGTTCTGCCCATAGGCATGGCCAAAACGAGTTACCTGATGATGCGGTTTGAGTGTGTCACGTAAAGATTCATGTGCCCAACATGGCCCCAGGTGTGAGGCAGTAGGACCTTTAAGAGGGGAGCCCTAGAAGAAGGCAGTGAGGTCAGAAGGTGGCACCCTCAGAAGGTGTTCGTGAGGTTCTCACGAGACTCTGCTACATTGCTGTACATCAAGGCCACCTATGAACTTGTCCCACTCAGCATGCAGTTGTTTCTCTTCTTGCTCCTCGGCATATTATAATGTGGCCAAGGGAGCCCTCACCATAAGGTGAAAGGATGTGGCTACCTAGCCTTGGGCCATCAGCATCCCAAACCATGAACTAAATAAATCTTCTTCCTTTATAAAGTACTCAGT
>PVKN010031069.1:0-12576 GCA_004027915.1 Capromys pilorides | reverse complement strand
GGGAATCCTATAGATTGAAAGAGGTTTAAGGGATATATCAACTAAATTCAGAAGTGTAAATCTTTTTGAATCTCAATTTTAAAAAAAAAATGCTCTAAAAACCATTCTGGAATAACTGAGAAAAATTGGAAGACTGATGGAATGATTGATATGAGTAGACTAGTAATCAGTGTTATAATTTTAGGTATAGTAGTAACGTATTAGAAGTACATCTTCGAGGGGAAAAGTCCTTGGAGTAACCCATGTAGAAGTACTTATGGATGACATCATATGGCAAGCAGGCTTGCCTCCAGATGCCCCAGAGCATGTATGTGTGTGCGCAGGGAAAGAGGGACAGGGCAGAGAAGCAACGTGGGCTTTGTGCAGGGAAATGGTGGCACTGCGTGGTGGGTAGGAAGAAGTTTACTGTGCTAGCTATTCTCTCTCCGTTGTAAAATTTGAATTTTTCTGTGATGTGGTGTTAATAATAATAATAATAATAATAATAATTTTCCCTCATTCCACTCACTACCTCCAAAGAAAATCATTCTGTTGCTAAGCGTGGTGGTCCACGCCTGCAGTCCGAGCACTTGGGAGGGTGAAGAGGCGGACTGCAGATTTAGGCCGGCCTGGGCTGCGCAGTGAGTCCACTGCTTTCTGCAAAGGTGCCGCCATCGGATCTACCGCACACTTGAGGATTCAAGGAAATCTCACTGATAGTTCTCCAGCCAGTCACGGACTAAACTGCAAAACCTCAATTCAAAAGAGCCAAAGGAAAAAAAATGATCCTCAAAGGTCTTCTGGGATCTTAGAAAATGCTTCTCAGAAAATGCATTCTTTGGGTTGACATCAAAGCCAGCGGGATCAGTGGCTGGCTTTATGTGGCTGGGTCACGTCCTGTCGCGCTATTTCCTGGAATCCTCAAGAGTTAGGCCGATCGCAGGGCAGCGGCACCGCAGAGGGCAGGGACCGCCCAGCCTCTGGTGAGAGCCGCTTCTCTCCTGTCCCGCAGATGCTGCCAATGGGAGCGGCAGCCTCGGAGGGAAGACCGCAGCGCCCAGCTTCGCCCCTGCCCGCCCGGGGAGCTACTCCTTGTCGCCACGACCCAGCTACGCAGCTGTGGACCAAGGTACAGCGCCCCCTAGAGTTCTGACTGGATCAAGGCACTTCAGTGTGCTAGAGCCGCTACAGATTGCTGAGCGATCTGACACAGGCCCTGGAGACTGTCCTTTGCTTGTCATACGAAGTCTTGAAACCTTAAGGGCCAGCCAAATGGCTCAGTGGGCTGAAGCACCTGCTTAGGCAGGCACAGGGGTCAGGGTTCGATCCCCTGCACCACAGTGTTGTGCTGGTCCTGCCCCTGGGCACGCTGACACAGGATCTGAGACTGGGTGTCTTGGCGCGCCTGTAATCCCAGCGTTTAGGGAACTGAAAACAGGAGAATCACTATGATTTCAAACTGTAGTGAGACCCTGTAGTATCTGAACTAAATACATTTTTTTAAAAAAAGGTTTATGATTAGACTGAGCCATCATATTTAAATATATCAGTGATTTTGCATGGCAGAGCCTAACTGGTAGTAAATTTGAAACAAATGTATAAAAAAAATCTTTAAAAGCCATGGAAAAAAATAAAAAAAAAAAAAGCCATGAATTTGGCTGGTGTGTAGGACTCAGTATTCCTCCTTGTATGTTATTCCTCTGGGCGTAACACTTGTCCTACAACTTCATCGAGTTGGTTATAGAATAAAATAAAATAATCTGAATAAAACTGTAAAACAACACACAGCTACAGCTTCGTAGGTATCAGTAGTATGGTGCTGAATGGGTTATTATGACCCCCCCCTTTTTTTTTTTTTTTTTTTTTTGGTCTTTTTGAGACACAGTCTCATTATGCAGTTCAGGCTGGCTTTGAGCTCACTTTTGTAGCCCAAGTTGGTCTTGAACTCACACCAATCCTCCTGCCTCAGCCTCCCAAGTGCTGGGATTGCAGGCATGTGCTACCACACCCGGCTATTATGCCTTTTTCCAACTTTATTTTTATCTCCAGAAGAATAACTTAGACCTGAGTAAATCAAAGTAAAGACCCTGCATCACTTTGGCATTCATTTTTCTTCCACATTATGGAGGACGAAGCTATCTTTCTTTCTGTCTACAGCTACCATATTCACCTCCGGGCCACCAAAGAAACGGCACCGGGGATGGTGTCCCGGCTCACCTGTCCCCCAACCTGGTTTAGTTGTACCTGTTCCTACAGTTCGCCCCCTTTCAAGAACTGGTAAGATTTTAACAGAAGACAAATTTTAAAGTTTTTTTCCTTTTTTCTTTTTCTTTCTTTCTTTTTCTTTTTTTTAAGTTAGCAAGGATATCTTCTAGTCCTGTACTTTCCCTGAACCCTTGAGGGCAAATTTCCTCTCTTGGATCCAAAATATTGTAAGGACATTGACAGTAGCTAATGTTCTGTCCCTGACACATCTCCCTTCGCTACAAGCACTTGTGCCGCCACAACTGACCTGCATCTGGCTTCCAGCACAGTCTTAATCCATGGCCTGAGAAGCCATCCCCAGGGCACTGGCCGTGCTTCGCCAGTGCTGGCACTACGCCTGCCCTTCAGTGCTCAGGGTCCAGAGGTGGCCTGTGCTCACCATTCCTGGCCTGCATACTTCTCTCCAGGGCTGGAATCTGCAGGACCACCTGGCTCTCCTTCCTGCTCCAGTTAAATATTCAAATATTTGTCTGCCTTGTACTAAATACATGATTTCTAAGACACAGTGGGATTCTCTGAAAACTTAAGTTTGCTTAAATAAATAGTTTTAGGCTGGGTGTGGTGGCACATGCCTGTAATCCCAGCACTTGGGAGGCTGAGGCAGGAGGATCAGTGCGAGTTCAAGACCAACCTGGGCTACAAAAGTGAGCTCAAGGCCAGCCTGAACTGCACAGCGAGACCCTGTCTCAAAATAACTAAATTGTTTTAAAGACTGCAGAGATCCTATATACACAAAGAATTATGCCAGTGAGTTAACTGGGTGTCTGTGGGACTGATTAATGATGAAGCTGACTTCACATTTATCTGTACTTTTCAAAGTTTATACAGTGGGCACATACCCTTTTCATAACTTAGGGAATAGGGAGAAAAATATCAAACAAAGCCCTAAAGATTATGTGTGGAAAAAGAACTAGAATGAAAACTACTTAAATGCCAAATCATAGTTCTCTCCCAGTGATATGAGCATAGTTAGTTTTCTTCCCTTTGCTTTTCTTACTCACTATTTTACATAACATACATCAACTACTTTTTTAAAAATATAAAATCATTAGATTTATAAAACTTCTGTAGTCAAAAGTTGAAAACCACGTTGTTTTTCATTGTATTTCCTTCAGCTTTCATGCCTAATCTATCTTGTTAAACAACTTTTTTTTTTTCCCCCCCAGAACCTCTTTTATCTGCCCCAGTTCCACAGACCCCATTAACTGGAATTTTACAACCTCGGCCCATTCCTGCAGGGGAAACTGTAATTGTTCCTGAAAACCTGCTGAGTAACTCAGGAGTTAGACCAGTAATTCTGATAGGTAAGAAATGCCAGGGCGCCTGTGCTCTCTGGAATCCAGGAATGCTTCTCCATGTCATTGCATGTGGCTTTACTGTGGTTGCTGAGTATAGTCCTTTATACTCTCATCGATTATTTGAGCTTTTATTGGTCAGTGCCTTCATGCTGTATTAAACATGTGATTAGAAGCCCACAAAAGGCAGTCTTCTTGCCCTCAAGGAACACTGCTTTGCTAGGATGTCTGGTCCCTGACTAGCACTAGGAGTGATAACCATCACAACATACTGTGAGGACAAGGATGTTAGGAAGCAAAGGAAGAATGCAGAGATCTAGCAGCTAGCAGAGGTCACAGCCAAGAACTCTGATAACTCAGAGAGGACACTTGCCTCTGCCTGGAGGGCCTGGGAGGACTTCTGAGAAGTCTCTAAGCCAGATCCTGAGATTGTGAGGAGTGGGCAGGATGGGGAGGGGACATTCCAGACGAGGAAGCCAAACCACAGGGTGTAGAATCCAGCTAAGCCACTTACCAGCCTCACTCAAGGGGACCAAGGAGCCCCACAGATGGAGAGCCACGCCAGTGGAAGCACCTTCTGTGGAGTGTCCCCAGAGTCTGTGTCCTTCCAGGATACCTGTAAGTGGAGGGACAGACATGTAGAAGGTCCTGGATCACAGGACTAATGGAGTGCATTTCGTACCCATATGGAAGGTCCCCTCTGTTGGGGCTAGCCTAGGCCAGAAGGGAACTGTCTGTCTGCGTTACCAGGAGAACACAGAGGTGTGGTTACCTGAGGTATCGCCTGTTCTGGAGGTCGGCCTCGGTTCACCAGCTTGGTCTAGCCTGCAGCCCTGTCCTTTTATCAGGCCCTTTTCTACTGGTCCTAGATGCATAGTCATTGAGGGAATCCCCCTTGTTTAAATACTAGTGGAGGACTGGCAAGATAGCCCATCAGACTAAGTGCTTGCTTAGGCAGACACAGGGACCAGGGTTCAATCCCCAGCACCACATGCCACACCCGCCCCGCCCCCCAGACTCACTGAGCCAGCGACCAAGTCCAGACCTGATGGCACACACCTGTAATCCCAGCACTGGGGAGACTGAAAACAGGAGTATCACCAAAAAAACCAGGAACAAACAAATAAATAAATCCCACATGGTTTGCATGGTTTGGGACATTCTTTCCAGACCTTAGCAAAGTGCAGCTAAGCCTTGGAGAGACGCATGAAATGGGATTCGTTTAGGAAGCCTTTCAGAGGAACTGTCCTGTCCACCAGATCACCAGAACAGTGTGTTTTCAACATAGTTATATCTTATCTACTTCTAAGAGAATTTGAGGCTATTCACTGACATTAAAGAGGAAAACCCAACAAAAATCACTAAGATAAAAGGAGTTGGAGCTGGGCATGGTGGAGTACACCTGAAATACTAGCATGCAGCAGGCTGAGGCAGGAGGATTACTAAGAGTTCGAGGCCAGCCTGGATTACATAGTGAGTTTGAAGGCAACCTACACTACATAGCAAGACAGACAGACAGAATTGCCAAGCACTACAACTAGCAGAATATTGCTATCAGTCACTCAGTTTTGCTGAAGAGATTTTTCCCCAAAACCTCAGGAAGTGAAACATGTTATTATGGTTTGTTTACCTTCTCATCTGAAAAGAAATGTGATCAGAAATTTTAGCAGAAGCTGTTTCATCATCACTGTTTTACAAAGGATCCAGAAACATTTTGCAAACTTGTCCACCTTCTATGGCAGCAGTATAGTAATAACAGATCCCTCCTGTGGGAAACAGAAAAGCGATCTGAATATTTTGCTTCATGTTCACCTGCTTTAATATAGAGATGGAACTCGGAGCATCTGAGTGAATTGTGGAGGCTGGGATGTGGGAGCCATGTGTGTTTATTTGTTTCGGTAGCCATGTCAGAGGGCAGGGAATGTTGTTGAGCATCTTTGTTCCTCAGCAAATATGCTTGGTTAGATCTCAGAATGCGATGCTGCATTGCATTGACCTGCTTCTATTGGGGCAGGCTATGGCACTTTACCCTATTTCTATGGAAACGTCGGTGACATTGTGGTGAGTCCGCTGCTGGTGAACTGCTACAAGATTCCACAGTTGGAAAGCAAAGATTTGGAACAACTAGGGTTGGCTGGCAGCCAACTCCTGAGCATGGAAAACCTGATCCTTCTGACCATACAGTATCTCGTGCGGCTTGGTAAGTTTCTTCCTAGCCTCCTTTGCTGGGGACCATTTTTATTCGTTTTTGGCACAGCACTGTTTCCTGTCATTCTCGTGTTCACCCACAGTCCGTCAGTTTTCTTTCTTGCTTCTAGCATTCTTCTCCTTCAACCTCACCCTCTGTCACTTTCCCTTTCCTGGCCTCCTGGCTCCCTCCTTTGCTTTGCGTCCTAGCAGAGATGAACTGCTCCACCTAGTGTCCTCCAATCTCCAGAGCAGCTGCTGCGGGCAGAGCCCGGCCTCCGGGCACCCTGGGGGGCCTGGGGACACTGGCCAGGCTGACTTCCCTAGAGCCCACCAGGAAAGATGGCCGTTGCTTTAGACATGTGTTTTCCAGCTTTCTGACTCTCCTTTTTGTTTTTATTTTTCTGCTTTCCCTACACCAAATTTTTTCTTCTACTATACCCATTTCCTGTAGCCCAGGTCTTCCTTCAGGTAGGCAGTAACCATGGGCTTCTCTAGAAGGTTCTCTGGACACCAGGTAAGGGGGCTGCATAGGTCATGAACCCTTCACTTGCCATGCTGCAGTTGTCCTGCCCTACAGTGGGTGCACTGCAGGTGTCCTGACAATACTGTTGCTGATCAGCAGCATTTACATTGAAATGTCCTTTATTTTGCAAACCACAGCAAGCCACTGAATCTGCAGCCCAGTTATACACTCACTCCAGGAATCAAGCTACTGATTTACTTAGAAAAATGTTTGAGATGTAAAATTACACATACACAATTTTGTATGCACTCTCATGATCTCTTCCTAGTGTTGGGGGAAAAATAAAAAAGACTGGTGTTCAAAGAACAGTAAAAATGCTGGAACCAAACAGTATTCACAAAGCACGAGTTTCAGCAAGCCAGGCTCGCCTTTCAGCGTCAGGTAGCAGCCTGGCCAGAGCTGTCAGTTCCCAGACAAGCGAGGGGACCGGCTCCGGCTCCGGCTCCGGCTCCTCTTGGAGAAGGGCTGTGGCACTCGCAAGACCTTCCCGTGAGCACCTCTCTCCTGACAGGCCTAGGATCTGCAGATCGTGCTTACTGGGAGGTAATGACATCATAACAATACCTGGCTTCACCACTCATTTACCATCCATTTAGTGGTGAGTTTAATTTGCTTCAGACTGACTTCAGACTCCGGATGGTCTTCAAACCCTAAAAGTGGTTTCTAGATGCACCCGGAATCCGTTAAAAATAAAGAAATAGAAGTTCATAGAGATCAAACCATTCACTGTATCTTTTTTTTTTTTTTCTTTAGTACTGGAGATTGATCCTAGGACCTATGCACTGAGCTACACCCTCAGCCTCTATTTTAAATTTAATTTTGATTTTAAGATACCCTTGCTGAATTCCCCAAGTTGCCTCAGAGCCTCCTGAGCCACTGGGATTAGTCACTATCATTTTTTTTTTCAACCTTCCCAATGATTTAAGAAACCAGAGTCCCAGCTAATTAAATAAACTACATGGTCAAAATAAAACACCTTTTATTAAGTGACTAAAAGCTCTTATCTTAGAAAACTTCAATTTAATTATAGAAGACTTTTTTCTGCCCACAGGATCAGTTCTCTTCAAATTTTATTCCCAGTTAGAGTTCTCAGCACCCAACATGAAGTTATTTCTTCCTCTCTTTCACTTTCTCTCTTCCTTTTATTCATTTTTCTCTTTTTTTCTTTTCTTTTTTTTCTTTTGGTACAGGAAATTGGACACAAGCCTTCATACTAAGTTTTGTCTACAGCCATATTTTTATCATTTTATGTGTGTTTAATTTATTTGTATTACTAAAATTGAAAGATTATATTTTTAATTTCTTAATATCTAAACTTTGTAAATTGGGATTTCTTGCCATTCAACTAACTGTTCAGGAGTCCTTGAAAAAAAAATTTTGCCTTCGGAGATTTTCAGAGCAATAAGGATAAACATAATAGACAATTTTTAAAAATCCAAACTTCTAAAAGGACAGTGCTGCTTATTTAGTGGCCCGAATACTGGTGATAATGGAATAGAGGAAAATCAAGGTTTCCTAGAAGAAGCAGGCCTTTCCACTACAGGTGCTCTCAGAGATTTTTGTCTGTTATTTCACAATCTTGGAAATCATTTGAAGTAGATAAAGTAGACACTGCTGGAGGGCTTGCGTCTGCTGGAACCTTGCCTTTGCCTGGTAAGCGTGCTCTATCTGGAAAGCTGCGAGAACTGACATTCCTGGAGATCAGTACCTCCATGCTGGAGAAGAGGCCCCTGCAGCCCACTGGAAGGCCTGAGGACAATTAGGATGTTCCGTAAAGCCTTCTACCTAGAGTGCGCTCCCTCATTTAACCAGGAGACACCTCACTCCGTTTTCTAATTCCTGACAGTAGTTCAGTCAGGCCTCTCCAAAAATAAAGTTTAAAATAACAGAAAGTGCTGGGAATATGTTCGATAATTTTATTCTCCAAGCATGCCTTTATATTTGGGATTCGTTGTGCTTCTCAGTAGAATATGTCACTCAGTTCTGGTTTGAAATGGGTTGTAATGACTTCCCTGTGGTGGTCAGTGAGGGACTGTGGAGAGGTGAAGACAGGCCCCTGCTTTGAGCCGTCGTATGTTTGGATGAAAGAAAACTTTAGCCAGCCCCCACCTTCCTACGTTTGGGAAGTATGCACCTGGGAACTTCAAGCTCACTAACAGGGCTGCCAATTGGATGTAGCTCGATGAGGACCGGGACGAAGATCAGGAAACCCCAGCACCCGCCATCACCTTCCCCTGGGGAGGATGTACGAACAAATTTGACCCAAGTGCTACCAATTTCTTTCTGCCTCTATATGTACAAGAGAAGCACATTCCTAAAGACTCCATTCTTTAATCTTCCTGACCCCTAACCAATCCTGAAAAAGCTGTTCTTTCACTTATGTGTAGAATGTGCAGTATGTTTTTAAATTTCCCTTCTCTTAAAAACATTATAAAACCCCTCATTTTCTTACTTTCCCAGGAAAGGGGCAGGGCCATGAGGCCACTTAAATCCCCATTAGAAGAAGGAATGATCAATCAGTCAGTCACAGTGCCAGGGAGAAGGCCAGGTCCTTCTCTCTCAGTTCTTTGGAAAGGGGATTTTTGCCACGTTCTGAGCCAAGGCTTGATCTCCAGTCACAGACATTTCAGAGTCTATGTCTTTGAACAGGAGCCCATGTTTCAAATCTCAGATTCACACAGCAAAAGAAATGACAGAATAGAAAAAATGAATATATCTGGTTTCAATTTAAAGCAAATGCAATCATCTTACCTTGTAGCATTAGAATGTTATACATGAGTGTGCTTATCTTATTTTAAAGACTGGTTGAGTTTCTAAAGAGAATAAAACACAAAATCCTTAATTCCGGGGGTCATTGATCAACAGTGTAAATCTTCCACATAGTTGAGAAAGAAGCCAAATGTCTTTTTTTTTTCTTTTTTAAGATGTTAAATTGCCAGGTTGGCAAGATAGCTCAGCAAGGGCTGGCTGATAACTTAGCGGACTAAAGTGCCTACTTAGGAAGGGTTCAATCCCCAGCATGCTGTGCTGGCCCCACCCCTGGGGCACCCTGAGATGGTGATTGAGACTGGGTGGGTGGCACATGCCTGTAATTCCAGCAATTTGGGAGGCTGAAAACAGAATCACTATGAGTCTGATCTACATAGTGAGGCCCTGTAGACCCTGTAGGCCCTGTCTTAAATACAGAAAAAGAAAGAAAGAAAGAAAGAAAGAAAAAGAAAAGAAAAGAAAAGAAAAGACAAGACAGACATAGATATCTCAGTAGACTGTAGCACTGGCTTAGGCAAGCACAGGGACCATGGTTCGATACCCAGCGCCACATGCCTTGTGAGACTTGCCCCCAGGGCAATCTGAGCCGGCCAGAGACTGGGCATACTGGCACATGCCTATAATCCCAGTGCTGGGGAGGCTGAAAGCAGGAGGATCACCACAAGTCTGAGCTACATAGTGAAACACTGTAAAAACAAACATTTAAAAAAAAAAAAAAAAAAGACATGTCATTGCCCAGGATGGGTTTGAACTTGTGATCCTCCTGCCTAGCCTCTTAGACTGCTGGTATTCTACATATGTACTGGTGTACCCAAGTACCATATGTAACAATCCAGAGCACTAAGAAATAGCTAGGTGAAGACAGCATTCTGTATCTGGGGAAAGTGTGGGACTGTCTAATATATACATTGGTAGTGAAAACTAATATCCATAAGGACACTATTTTCAAAATTAGATATACATTTTGTTTTGCTACTTGGAATTGAACTTAGGAACTTGCGCTTGCCAAGATGGTGATTATGCTGCTGAGCTATAACCCCAGCCCCAAAATTAGATATAGATACAGCATGTTAAAGTGTTGTTCAGAGTACTGATGAACAAAATAAGTGACTGAAACTTAAAAATGACTCTACACAAGTAGTTCAGCATCTTATATTTTTAGTCATTAACACTCTCTGTAATACAAGTTAGCAGGTCGAGAAACCTGCTACCTACCTGGCTGGCGTGGTGGTGCATGTTTAAGTCACAAACTCAAGTGCAACTTGGGCAACTTTGCAATTTAGAATTTGTGTCAAAAAAAAAAAAAAATTTGCCCAGAAAGAATGGCTATTATAAAGAAATCAACTAACAACAAATGTTAAAGAAGCTGTGGAGAAAAGGAAACCCTTCTCCACTGCTGGTGGGAATGCTGACTGGTGTAACAATTATGGAAATCAGTGTGAAGAAGCCCTTAAAAACTAGAACTGGAAATCCCATTTCAATCCAGCTATCCCCCTACTGGGAATTTTACCAGAAGAACTGAAAACATCATACCATAGTGATATCTGTGTACCTATGTTCATAGCAGCACAGTGTGTGATAGCCAAATCTTGGAAACAACCAAAATGCCCATCACATAAAGAATGGATGAAAAAGATGTGGTGTTTTTATATAATGGAGTATTACTCAGCTATAAAGGATAATAAGCTCAAAGCCTTCATGTATAAGTGGATGTATCTTGAACATATCCTCATAAGTGAAATAAGCCAGACCTACATGTGTAAATATCGTGTAGTCTCCCTAGTGTAAGAACTCAAAAGAAGAAATAAAAATGGAAAGGCATAACATAGCTAAATGGAAAGCGAGAACTTAAGGATCAGACAACCAAGAGAGAGAAAGGAGAAAAGTTAGGAAACATAGCAGGGGCAAAGCCATGCAATATATACACATGGTTAAGACAATTGTCCCAAGAATCTCTAACAGGATTTTGAAACTAACAGTTAATTGGAAAAATTCTCACCTTGTCTAACTGTAGATGCTGATATCTGTGAAGTAAGCAACTACGCTGAGGATCACATAGTGTAATAGTAAAACCATGCTTGGAATGCTGTCATTATGGGCCTCTAGAAGTGTGCTGCTGCTGCTTATGTCACATCAGTTACTGCTATACTCTCTCTCAAGTAAATGTTTATTTTTAAAAAAGTAATAGAAGAGAATAAGAGACAAGGAAAAAATGTCATAGGATTATTCCACTACAATTTAGTATATGGCTGACTTCCTAAAGTTCTGTGTAAAAGTGCATAACTATTTTTTTCACATGCTATAGAGATTTAAAGTTTAGAATGTCTCCAAGGGGACCAGCCACTCGGGATTCCCCTCCTGTCTCTCTCAGACAGGAACTTTCTTTCCCTCAATAAATCTGTTCTGGTCATTACAAAAATAAATAAATAAATAAATAAATAAATAAATAAAGTTTAGAATATCAATAATTGATGGAAGATACCTGTTCCATGTTATGTCTAAGGCATTGGATATTCAAAAAGATAGTGATATTAAGCTCAAGTGTCTATGTTATAGGGAACAATATCATGAAGCTTATCTTCTGGAAAGTTAGCAACCTAAGTTGGCGGACCAAAAAATTAGAGAAAAAGAAGGGCTACAAGGATAGCCAATATTTTGGCCCAAGCCCTTCAAGGTCAATGACGACTCGAAACATAAGAGAAACTGTACTGTAACATCCTGTATCTCAGTGGTGTCCCAGATTCTCTATTCAAGGAGATTATGGGGCCACAGAGGAAAGTGACCAATGAAATATAATGTGCCTTAGGAGAGTCACCTAAAGAGAAAACATTCTCTCAGGCTTTCACAGAAAGCAAATTAGTCACGCAATGGCCATGACTCATCCAGATGGCTGACACTGACAAAAGATTTACAAACTGCTGTACATGGCTCCAGGGTAAGTCCTGTGGAGATTTAACTGACCTTGTCAGATACAAAAGTTACTTTTTTTTTCTTTTTTTGCTATGTAGGTCTTGCTTTATCTTGGTCTTAACCATCCAGCAGAAAAATCTAACCATGCGGCATAAAAAGTAAAACCAGATTACTTGAGCTTTAAAAGGCTCAAGTCAACAGCTTTTGACATTGCCAGTTCTGCTGATAACCCACTACTATTATGGACTATTGGACTATATATACAGCTACATTTTCTTAGTTCAATGAGAAGAAAGACTTGTACTTACAGTGTTTGGACAAGATATCATGTCTGCATCTTGTACTATGAGTAACTTCTGTGAAAACAACAATAGGGGCCTGGGGAGATAGCTCTGTGGCACAAGTGCCTGCCTACCTAGCAAGAGCAAGGTTGTGAGTTTTAACCCTGGTCCCGCAAAAAAAAAAAAAAAAAAGCAATGTATTAATTATTATAACTATCCTACTAACCTGTTGTGAAACTGTCTTACTGCTATTTCTTTCTCATTAAAATTAATTTTAAAAAAATTTTAGAAGGCCTGCGGATGGAGGTCAGCGTGAGGCTCCAGTGTTCAAGCCCGGGAAATGGATATGCTCTCTCTTTCTGTC
>PVKN010031068.1:0-12594 GCA_004027915.1 Capromys pilorides | reverse complement strand
CTGGCTCCTAGCAATGCTCAGAATTCACTTTGATTCTGGAATGTTCAATTTTGTTTTTGCTTCCTGCTGCCTTCTCGACCAGGTCACTTTGTGAATCATCCCTGAGGTTTGGTAAGTTTTATAAAGGGTGAACATACCTTTTCCTTTCAGTATATTTTTTGCCGTGCTTTCTCCTGCCCATGAAAGCTTAAATTTCTATACATTGTCTATGTACCACATTTTATTATCTCTGCTCAGGCAGGGCCTGGCTCAGCAGCCAGAAGTCTTCAGTTCTGGCTCTGAGTTTACTCCTAACTAGCTTCACAGCCATAGAGAGTCACTTAGGGGACTATATGTGTCTCTAGCTGCTGTGTGAAAAGAATAATTGCTCCTTGATCAAAAACTAGAAAACTCTGTCCCCTAAACTCTCAGTTTAGGTATCTTAAGTTCTATAGTGATACATTGTATTTTAAAGTTTCCAGGAAACCTTGCTATAAAGTGGGTCTATTTACCTGGGTACAAATTTGCACCCTCTTCACTGACCATGTAATCTTTTGTATAATACATGAACACTCTAGGCCAGTAGTGGTGAAATCTAAGCCACACATGCTGCAGTGGGCCCTTGGTATCCCTGGAAGCTCTAAAATGTTCACCCACACTGCTCTAGGTAAACAATGTTTGTTAGAACCACCTTTGGGAGTAGTTCAGTGACCTAGAGACCATCTAAAATTCAGTGACCTAGAGACCATCTGAAATTTTCTGTGCTGCATCATATCACTTATTTTAGAGGCCAGTTATGGAGTAAGACACTGGGATGCAACTCTAATACGCGTCGCTTTTACTACGTGGGTAGCCTTGGGGAAGTTAAGTGTTTAAGCTTTTGTTTCCCCAGTTTCTTTGTTCAAATGATGGCAATAAGTTTGACTTTATGGGATTGTTCTCAGGATGGTGCGAATTCAGAGCACAGTCTGGCCGAAGTAAGGCCTTGGTGCTTTTAGCCTATTGTCCCTTATCCTGAATCCTCTCTGTGCCTTTTATTTTCTCCTAAGTTTACCTTACTTATATATTTCCCTGTCTAGTGACTTTGCCATCCTCATAAGGCAGTTAAAATCTTTGGAATGAAGTGAACCAGAGAGATGCCAAGAGGGCCGTCTCCACAGCTGCATTTGCAATTCTAGGTGTGTATGTGCATTCTAGGATCACATTTTGTGAGTTGTGTCACCTGAGCAAGTTTCTCTGTCTACCCTGACTGTAGATTTCTTTGGCAAACTGGGAGTAGTGTGATGGCCCACAGATTTACTATGAATATTCTCTTATGCATACTCCCCACTTCCTCACCCCAGTGCACACTCTAAGGTGTTTCAAGCACCTGTTCTTGGCATGCAAAGGTTTTGGTAAATGGAAACTCTTCCTGTTATTAAAACTGTGATATTGGCCAGGGAGATAACTCAGTGACTTAAGCGCCTACCTGGCAAGCACAAGGTCCTTAGTTTAATCTGCGGTACTGAAAAAATGAAAAAAAAATATTGTGGTACTGTTAGCTTACACCCTAATCTGCTCCCTTCTCTGAGACTTGCATTCTAAGTAATGTTATTCCTCCCAAACACTAAGTTGTCCTCTGCGCATTGAGCATCCACATCCTTTTATTGTTGACATTTTTAATATTTTACCTGTTACCAACGAGTCTTAGGTTATGATTTTTATTTCTCTGGAGGCCATTGTGTGTCACCTTTCATTTGAAAGGGGCCTCTAGAAATGGCTATGGTTGAGCTTGGAGAAGGCCAGAAGGACAAGGAAAGCACTGGAGTGCACCTTTCTTGCTGACCCGTTCTCTTTGCTGGGCTTGGCTTCCAGAGTTCACAGTTGACTGGAGGTCTCAAGAGGCCTGAGGGTGAGCAGGTACTGACGGGAGTTTGGGATATGATTGGCAGAAAGTAATTGAGAATGTTAATAAAAATATCCAGAATTCCGTCAGTGTTTTAAAAAATTAACTGTGGAGGTTATTAGAAATGGAAACATTATTAGAAATGCAAATGGGTCTAACACAGATTTAATAGAGATATTAAAATCATAAAAATATGGAAAGCTATGTGCTCACAATTTTAACAACTTGGTTTTTTTCAGTGAAGGAAAACATTATCTCAAGAAGAAATAGAAAACCTAAGAGTCACTAAGCACTAAAGAAATTAGCCCCAAAGCAAGAGCGAATTGTACTAGTAAAATTCACAGACACTGGCCTGGATAGGAGATGAAACATAAATTGATCAAAATGAGCCTTAAAAAAGCATTTTTAGATGAGGTAGTTTGACCCCATAAAATTAGGGAGAATAGCAAAAGATGCTTTTGACTGCCATAGGGAAGAAGTGGAAACGAAAGAGTTTGGAAGCCTATAGGAGAAAGTATTAACCTATTTTAAATCAAGCATGCATCTTGTGCTAGTTTTAGTAGTTTTCTAGATATTTATGGTTTCATATGTTTAACCTAAGTTTTTAGGAAACTGCCTGAGGTGAGGTGGGCAGGGGAGGCCCTGAGAAGTGAGGGCAGAGTGCACACCACCATCTGCCATCTGTAGAAAGTTCTTCCCTAGACTGCAGATGGAGTGAGCTGGGGTGAAAGCCTCAGGATGTTAGGCTACCAGGTGAGTCTCCCCTTTCTCATTACTGCTGCCCTGGGAGGGCTGCTAGAAAGCTTAGAAAGTTTTTTTGTTTGTTTTTACGTGAAACCATTTTGGTCTTTCTTTTTCCTGGTTTTGGGAAACTGTTTCTGTGAAAATTTCCTACAGGCGTTTTAAAGGAATGCGTGGAACAATGGGCCTTGTGAGGAGCGAAATGCATGAGGGGAAGTACTTAGAGCTTAATGTGAGTTATTCTTATTTCTATTCATAGACACGTCTTAGTGAAGTTCAGATTATCCCTTGGACAGTAGAAAACACTCCGTTAATTTCAAGCTAGACTTTTTTTGTTCCGTGAAGCCAAATTTAGGACAGATTTCAAAAGCTAAATAAACACCGGTCTACCTCCCATTAAAAATGAGTGTGTCAGGTTTCTGTGTACTTAGGTCTTTAAATAATCTTCACTTAGCATTTTTCCCAGAGACCTTAAATCTTTAGGAAGAGTCTGTCTGTTACAGCCATACCTATTTTTTGAAAGAGATATTAAGAGGTAGGAAACTTTTAAATCTTGCTACTAAAATTCTGTAGGTGTCTTGATTTTAACAAATTACAGTGTAACCCGAGGAAGTCTTGTGCTTGTGAGATACGCTACACAGGAGCAAAGTCCACAGATCGTTGGAGATGCTGTTCAAGCAGCCTTTTGGTGGGATGCTGTATTACTTTTTAAAAATACAAGGGGAAACAGTTACAGTATTATAATTTACAGCAATGCCCTGTATCTTGAGTTTTAATCAGAATCCCCTATGAAGTTTTAAAAAGTACGTGAATGGGGCCCTACTTTGGATATTCTGATTTAGTAGTTCAAGCGAAGTAGACCTGGAAATACATACTCGCATGTTTGAGCATGCACATATGTATGTATGTTTGTGCATGCCAGTGAATCTGTGCTCATGCTTCCATATGTGCCATTGTATGCGTGGAAGGTTCTCTAAATTATTCTAAAGCAGATTCAGGAATATTACAACGTACAGTGTTTCCTCTCTACATAAATTCATCATTAAGAGCTACATCATGCAGATGCCCTGATAACCAAGCTGTAAAAAGAGGGCCACTGCTCAAGGGCTTGTAAGGTAGAACTTCAGAGGAATTATTTGTTGTACGTGAATGCATTATTTCTCACATCAAAGGAAACTTTATGATTCCACGAATATAATTATTTGTGAAATAAATATTTCAGTTTTAAGTTTTCATTTAATATAATTTAATAAAATACAATTTCTGGTTTAAGTAACAAAAATTAGAACATTGAACTGTATTCTGGTTAGCATGATGACTTACAAGAAATTGTAGTCAAATCATAACAGTGCTTTTATAATGTGAATTTACATGGATAGTTGCACAGGCTTTGACATTCTGAACAAAGAGTGTTACTCAAATGTTATTGGATATAGAGACAAGTGTAATAAACTGTCCAGAGCATGGGAGTTGAAGTGAGGTTAGGCTTTGAGGCATGGATATATTATTAGCTGCTTGACATGGCAAGTAATTTAGGCTTAGTACAGGGCTTATCAATTCTACAAGGTTATTTTAAGTATTTGGGGAGATAATATGGAAATGCTGCATAAATATGAAGCAATATCATGACTTGTTTGGCTTGGACTTTGCACTTCCTGCTGGAAATGATGTGTGTGTGGGCGTGTCAGGGGATTGTGTGTATGTATGCTGATTATGGGGCCGTGGGAGAAATGAATTATGTCAGCTACTCTCATATTTGTATTTATTTACTTATTTTACATGATAAGCATCCAAAGAAAGTAATTGTGTATGTACTCTTTTGGGAAGAAGAGCATTTTTTTCTTAGGATATTCTCGTGTATGATTATTTGCCCCAGAAAATGGATTTCTTTAGTTGTATAACAATATAAAGGATATTAATAATTTGTGTTCAAAATTTGACATAGTCAACATACTAGAATGTTTTTGTTTGTTTGTTTGTTTGTTTTTTTGCGGGACCAGGGTTCGAACTCACAATCTTGTACTTGCCAGGCAGGCACTTGTGCCATGGAGCTATCTCCCCGGCCCCTAGAATGCTTTTCAATTGTTAACTTTTACAACTTTTGGACTGGGGATACAGCTCAGTGGCTCAAGCACTTGCCTGGCAAGCCTAAGGTCCTAAGTTTGATTCCTGGTGCAAAAACAAACAAAACCAAAAGAGAAAAAAACAACTTTCAACACTGTTTTCCAAAGCCATCATTTTATTTTGCAAAAGAGTTTGAAACTTTTAGTTTTGTCTGAGGAATTCTAGAGCTGTAGAATTTCATGTTGATTCCATTAATCTTTAACATAATTTTTCTATGTGAAAAGGGTGAAAGGTACCTTATTTTGAAAATCTGTATATTGGTATAGAAGTCATTTGTACCTTAAATCATATTTTCTCAGATGATAGAGCATTTTGAAATGTTACCTTTTATTCCTTTAAGGAAGTAGTGAAAAAGCCATCTTTTCATGCAATGAATAGTTCAGTAGCCTGTCCTGCTGGGGATTCTCTGCTATTCTCTTGCACTCTTCTCCATCTCCCCTCCCTCCTTTCCTCTGTCCCTCCTTCTGTTCTCTTCCTCTCTCTCCCTCCCTTCCCTTGCTCTCTTCTTTCCTGACCTCCTAACTTTCAGACTGACTACCAAGGGCTGAGGGACTGTGTATCCGGCACTACACTAGGCAGTGGCATTGGGAGTAGGCTTAGTAAGAACAGAACTTACATTCTAGGCAGGGAGGCACCTGGAAATGATGACTTTGAAGATATTAACAGGGTATTTGTCTAGAGGAAAAGAGGGTGCGTGACACAGGATGTATAACTAGGTTATTAATGTCCTCAACAGCTTAGAAACAAAGAGGAGTTGATAGCCCTTCTCTGATTCTCCTTTGGAATATTCTTTATCTTCTGAGTTACTTGTACACCATTCTGTCTCTGTAAATTGTTTTGAAAGATAGAGCTTAGAATGCTAATTTTTATCCATAACTAGCAACCTGCAGAAATGGTGTCCTTTTGTTGTGAGACCAAGCTTAAAAAAATCACAGGAGTCTGACTAGTTGTGATAATGGTGTTCAATCACTATAAACTGATAAATATTTGGAATTTTATTTGGGAAAAGTACTTCAGTCAGCATATTTCATGTACTCTTCTGATTTATTTTTGACTTCTTTGATGGGTGAATTTACTTAGGCCAAAGGTTGTCATCATCATCATTATCATCATCATCATCATCATCGTCATCATCATCATCATCATCATCATCATCATCATCATCATCATCGTAAAACAAATTTCCTTGCTCATTTGTTATTTTTTACTTAAGATTTAACACCTTCTCTCTTGCTTGACAGGATTGAGCTTTGAAAGTGAGAAAAATTAATCTGATCTTGTTGGAAATTTTCGTTTTTGTTTCCTTTCTTTAATCAGAACAAGGAAGGTACAGAGAATAAAAGCAAGCTGCTGAGGGAGATAACAGATATGAATGAAAACAGAAGTTTTCCATGACAGCAAACGGAGGAGGAGGAAGCAGTCCTCGTAGGTTAGCGTTCTGATAGGTCTTGTTTTTCAAAGAAAGGAAAGTGACATTGTTGTATTGTTACTAATGAATAAGATTTTTATTGGTTAAAATACTAGGTATGTTTTCAATTTAAAATTGCTGAAAAGCAAGCAAATAGTTACTACAGAAAGGAAAAATACAGAATCTGAAATAACATCTAATAAAGTTGCTATTTAATAAAGCTCTTGGTCAAGTGTGATGGGTTTAGAAATTGTTCCCTAATTTCACTGTGCAAGCTTTTCATACTTGGCTATTTTGAGACAGGGTCTTCCCGTGTAGTACAGGCTGGTCTTGAACTCCCTATGTGGTCCTGGCTGGCCTCAGCTCTTTGGTATTCATCTTGCCTCAGCCTCCTGAGTGCTGGGATTATACCTGTGCACAATTACACCTGGCTGATTGGCACAATTACTTGTCACTGCCTCTTCTTGAGAGAATGCCTAAGTCCTTCTGCCTGTGTGCGTTCTTTTGAGATCAAATTCTTTTAGTGTTACCCAGTCAGACATCATTCAGAAATCAAATCTTTTTATAGCTCATGTAATGCACAAAAAATTAAAATATAAGGGGGTCTTTAAACACTTGACCATATGGAAATACGTTCTGTATGACATCTTTCATTCATCACCTGAACCATACCATCTTGTAGGCGAAGGAGCTAAAAATCGATGAAGTTGTGAGTTTTTCCAGGGTTATAACAGACAATCTTACATTCTAAGTTTATTCCAAAGTAAATTTGTATTCCAGGGTGGCATAGCTTATTTCTAAATCTTAATTCTAGGAGCCATCCCTTGTGACTTCAGTTTATGATTTCTCCAGAACTGCCTCAAAGTATTAAGCCTTTCCATGTACTGTATTTTAAAATAAGCAAAAACAATTCAAAACCCTGCCCCTGTAGCAAGTCACAGATTAGCATTTGTTATGGTTTGTGTATAGGTGTCCCCCCAAAGCCTCATGCAGTCATGGGGCAGCTTCTGGCATTCGTAATTGATTACTGTGGAAATGGGTGCTGCCTCTCTCCTGGGGCAGGTGATTGGTGTTTCAATGTAAGGTAGAAAGAAAAGTTAGCTGCTTGAGCAGCTGCTAGCTCTCTCCCAGTGCTCTTGCTCTTAGCCACCACCATGGAAGGTTGTCCTCTTCCATGTGCCAGTCTGCTTTGGAGCCAGCTGAATATGGACTGAAACCTCCAGTAACTGTGAGCTAAATAAACCTTTGCTTCCCTCATTTTGAGTGTTGGGTGTTTGTCCCACCAATGAGAGAAAAGTAATGAAGACAGCATTCTTTTATAATGAACTGTGTCCTTTCTCGGTTCAGCAATTCTATCATATTTTAGCTGATGTCTTCCTGTTTTCCACGAAGGAAAGGAGGTAAAGATTAGTGAAATATGTTCTTGGAAAAACAAATCTGCTTTACACTTCAGAAAGTACAGTACTGCCTTAGAGCTGAGTTTATTTTCCTTTGCTTTTTTCTTGTTGGTGTTTGTCGCCTTCACTAGATTCTTTGCCTAGAAGCATTGGTGGACTTCACAGATCCTTAGATTAGACAAGTGGAAAGATACAGGGCTCGTATGGGAACATCTTTAATAGAGTTGACATCTGAGTTGTGTGAGCCCACTGGATTCTTTAATATATATTTCAGTCATAATTGTATTCTTTAAATGGCACTAAACTGTGGTTAGCCAATTCTGATACATTTTTTTTTTAATGTGCTGCTGGGCTAGGATGCTATGTGCCATATTTCTGCCCCGAGCAGATTTTTATGACAAAGTAATAAACCCTGGAAACAGGTTTATAATGGAAAATGCAACTTGACCTTAAGTAGAGGAGTCAAAGTGCACCTTACAAAAAGGCTCATTTTTGAAACATTGAAAATCCCCCCTTCTCCCAGGAGTGGTGTCATAGGAGAAAGGTGTATAATAATAGTTGTATTTACCATAAATACCTAACATATTTTATGATGATTTGATTGTATTAAAAAATTTCACCTTATAGATTTTAATAAAGCTGCCTATGGGCAAAGTTATTGCAGTTGGATTTCTTTTCCTTTGCCCACTGGTCTCAGTGGAAAGAAGCAAGCGACCCTTATAAAAGGCCTTAGTTTTTAGTACCTGGTTAATAAAAAATAATTTCCTCTCCTTTGGACTTGTTCATGAAGCTGAAAAATGACTCCACAGGTCAGTGGTGTGTGGCAGAGCTAATTTCTGTAAGTTTTTTATCAGGTGGTACTGAGTAAAGCAATATGGGGAAACTGAAAAACCCACCCTTCTATACCACATTTACTAGGTTGAGAGTTATCCCTGGTGTCACAAAAGGGAAGGAAAAGGACACATTTTTCCTCTCTAGATTTCTAGTACAATAAAAACTTCTGAGATATAAAAGGCATAGAAGGAAAGATTAAAATGTATTGAGATTTTCAGCTAAAGTTAGATTTTAAAAGTTGACATAAAGGACATTCATTGTTTAAAATACAGCGAAAACGCCCCCTTGTTGTTTTGGCTGAGAAGGGAACCACTCAGCCTGGGTAGGATTTCTTAGCGTAGGATGTGTGTGTGTGTGTGTGTGTGTGTGTGTGTGTGTGATCACATGTGCCATCACATAAAGTCACGTGATGTGCACGTGATAGCAACAGGGAAGGTGACTGCCATTCAGGTAAACGTGCTCCTGCTGGGCAAGGCTCTTTGTCGCTGAGACACTTTTACAAGAGCACTTAAAGGCGGACGTTCTAATCAAGAACAGCTGGAAGTCTTCCCTGGCGGTTCAGCAGGGTTCTCTGTGTGCTGCTGAACACGGCAGGATCTTCTCCTCCGCTCTCTCCAGGATTCTCGGAGCTGGGAACAGGGCTGGTGAAGCCCACAGGACCTGTGCGCCTCTGCTCCCAGGAACCTTGAAGCCAAATTGCGTTCACTCTTCAGACTGGGAACTGCAGGATGTGTAACGGCTGTGCATGCATAGCAGATATGGGGTCCCCTTCTGACCTTTCTTGTGTAAAGGTGTCCAGGGCATCTTTAGAACCATATGGAAGAGTCAGAAACCCCAGGAATTTGCAAAATCGATAGGTCAGTGTTTTTCTCATTGTTTTATGTTAACAGGTAGTTTAGAGAATCAGAAAGGGTGACATTAGGAGGAAGAGTACGACACTAGAGGCATGTCTTAGATAAAGGTGAAAAAGGAGAAAAATAATTTATAAAGCCTTTGTAAGAACTGGCCAATGGCTTGTTTTCCTTTTTTCTGATTCAACACAATGGAAAGATAAAGACATGTGATGTGTAGCTATGACAGATTTTTGGATTTTCTATTTAGAAATATGTAAAATCTATCTAGAAATACGTGAAATATATAAATATATGAAACTTTTCAGCAGTGTATGATTGGTTAGGGTAGTAATGGACAGAGAGGCCATCTTCTGTTACCCTCTGTCCATTAAAGGTGGATGTGGACTCAGATAAGCATGGGTTGGGGCTTGAGTGCCTTCCCTCCCCTCAGGTGACTGAATTTCCTTGCCAGATTGGAGAGGTCAGAGGTCATCATTCATTGTAAGGGTGTCCAAAAGATGTTAATGAGAACCTGAAAAGAGTGGGTAAGAGGGAAGTGGACAGTTTCTGGCACAGAAGAGGGTGTTGAGAGTTACACAGAAAAACTGAAAGCCCAGCTTTGTGTTCTACTTGGGATTATGTCAATGGGAGATGGGGTGAATTAGGCCTCTACTGGATTAGTGAGGCAGAGGAACAAGAAATGTGAAACCAACTAATCCTCCATCTTGGAAAGGGAGCATAGCTTCGTGGCAGTTTCCTTTTGTGGTAGATTAACTACTGGTCAACTTGTAACTCCCAGGTGAACTGAGTCAGTGTGGTTCTGGGTATGGAAGGGGCCCCCACCTAAGAATTGTGGCCAACAATGTGAAGAGGGAACTGGAGGGGAAGATGGTGTGCTGTTGATACTCCTAGAGAAGCTCATCATGTTGGTTTTCCTGATATGAACTCACCTGTTGGCATCATCAGAGGAGCTTTGGTCCTCACCGTCTGTGAGGATGGATGTGATTATTTCAGGGGAGCTGTGGACCATGCTATGCGTGCTGCTTCCTGGATCCAGTGCAGATCTGTCAGCCTGCGGACACAGATCCTTCTTCCCACTGGTGCAGACTCTCTAGCTTCCACCCTGACTTTTGGGCCTTCTGTGATGTAGACTTGGATGAGACATTGTCATGAGATCCAGGCCTGTAGATGAGTCATGGAGGAGGACATTGCCATGGGCTCTAGATCTTCCAGCTGGACTTGCATGGGACATTGCCATGGGACCAGGCCCTCAGCTGGATTCTTTGGGTCTCTAGCACATGGACAGATCTACACTGTTGAGCATCTGTCTCTTTAGGTGAATATTATAAAATAAAACTGAGAATTATCTGTCCCGTATTAAATCTGTCCACTTGCTAACCCTAGCCTACAACACCCCTCAAGTGCTGGAGTTTTGTCATGCAAACCACGTCTGCAGCTGACAAAACTAATTTTCTCCTAGGTATTCCTGTCATAATTGGATTTAAATTATCAGCTAAGATGGCGGAACATGTGCAGTTATATTGAGCTATGAGAAGTTAAATAACAAAATATAAGAAGCTGAAAACCTGAAACCCAAAATTTTGAATGCCAAGAGGATGGTGAGGGTGGAACATTTCAACCTGTCCTCAAGTGACATTTTGTAGTCAACATGCAGGTATACTAAAAATACTTAATAAGGGTATATCTAGGTTATATGTATCAGGTGTTTATAAATCATAAATGAATTTCATTTTTAGAGAAGGGTGCTATCCACAAGACAGCTTATTAGGTATGTGATAATATTTTAAAATCTGAAGATACATCTCAATCATTTTCATACAGGACCCTAAACCTTAAGTGCAATTTGTGAAAGCTAAGCTCAGACACTATTTGTGTTTTTAAAATAATGAGAAACTTTTAAATTTAAACACAGTGATTTTAGGGTGTTTATGACTTCTCTTGAGTCTTACAGTTCTTCCTACTTTTTGTCCTGTTTTTATTACTCATAGTCCTTTCGGTTGTGGCATGTCAAAACTATTTCTTTGAAAACTACCAGGAGTTTTTATGAAGTGTTACATATTTAAAGTGTGATGCGGTTTTGAAATCACAGACTTTATAGGAAACAGAATGACTTGATGACCTCTTCCCCATGCTCCATGGGAGAATTTGTACTTGAGAAGAGGACAGCTTCTTCCCAGTATCTGCACTCCTGTCCTGCCTAGTCTGGGTGCACCTGCTGGGCTCCATCGTTCACCTTTGTTTCACTGCTGTGCAGATTCTGTGGCACTCGGAGATACAGGTAGGGAGAAGAGAAAGGAGCAGAGTGAGGGGCTGTGGCGCTCTGTTCTTCTACAAAGCCTCCGGCTCTTCTAGACCTTCTCTAACCATGAGTTTTGTGTCTTTGCATGATCACCGTTAGCATCTGCCATGTAGCACTGAGCTAGCCAGCTTGCTTGCTCACTGCCTTTCCTTTCCTTCCTTTTTTCTTCCTTTCCCCCCTTTTCTCTCCATCTCTTTCCACTTTCTGGTTCCCTTCTCCTCTTTTCCTTCCTCTTTTCTTTCTCTTCCTCCCCTTTGCTTTTGCCTTCTTCCCTTCTTCTTTCCCTCCCTACCTCTTTCTGCACTCCTAGGCCCCTGCCATACTTAAACTGATAGGGCTAGGGGAATACTGAGTGAAAGTGGTGGAGACAGTGTCAGAGGTAATGGATGGGGAGTCATTCTAATGTGCCAGCTGCATTGGACAGACAGCAAACAAGGATCTTTCTTCTCATGAAACTGCGCTCAGAACCTGGCAGTGGTTTTGCCTTGTTTGCAACTTACATGCATGAAATTTAAATACATGCACTGTGAGAGAGCCCTGTGCGCTAGCCCCAGCTTACTTTTTATTTTTATCTTGTGCTTCCTAGGGCATGCAGTTTTCTTCGCCAGGGCTACCACTCATAGTTCAAACCTTTTGTTACTTACTTCTGGGATTTATTTATCCAAAGCATTTTCTCTGGCCCTCTTTGCATTTTCTTCCACTAAAATTTTGCCTATTCAAATAGGTCTTTTGGATATTTTCAATCTGTTGTCTTCTCTTTGTCTTCTGCTGGCCTTTTTTGTACCTTCCTTTGTGACACTTCTCGTTGTTGCTTCTCCATCCTTTGCTGTTTATGTAATTGTCTTCTTCCTCTTTTACCCATATATGTGGTAAATGCCTTAAGAAACTTCTTGCGGGAAATAAAATTAATATCTAAGCACTGATGTCACATGCATCCCATGGTCGACTTGGGAGAATAGACACCAAGAAACACAAGACTTGCTTCTCTCTTCTTTAGTTCTTAAGATTTTCCATATATATATATATATATATATATATATATATATATATATATACACACACACACACACACA
>PVKN010031067.1:0-12586 GCA_004027915.1 Capromys pilorides | reverse complement strand
AGTTAATTTTTATCTTTTTTTTTTTTTTAATTTTATTTATTTATTTATTTGTTTGCTTGTTGTGTTTGTTTCTTTATTTATTCATTTTTGTGGCTGGCTCAGCCTGCCCTGGTGGTGGCGCTGGCGCAGCATGTGGTGCCGGGGATTGAACCGCAGTCCCTGCAGTTGCCTGAGCCCTCCCAAGCAGGCGCTTTAGACCACTGAACCATCTCGCCGGCCCCAGTTAATTTTTATCTTTTTTTTTTTTTTTGCTAGACTGGGGTTCGAACTCATGACCTGGCACTTGCTGGGCAGGCACTTGTGCCGTGGAGCTATCTCCCCAGCCCCTATTTTATCTTTTATTATTATTTTTTAAATTATTTGGTACAGGGTCTCACTATGCAGCTCGGACTCGCAGTGCTTCTCCTGTTTTCAGCTTCCCCAGCAGCGGGATTACAGGTGTGCACCAGCATGCTGGGACTCTGGCAGCCTCATTGTGCCTCGGGGTGGGGCTGGCACAGCATGTGGTGCCAGGCATTAAACCCAGTCCCTGTGCTTACCTAAGCAGGCTCTTAGTCTGCTAAGCTATCTACATGGCCTTCACCAGTTAATTTTTGTTATGTACATTTTCAGTTTTGATAAATGCATAAAGGCCCTCCCTCTCCAAAGGCGCCATATTCATGCTGATTTCCGCTTCCATCCTCTGTGGCGTGGGCTCTCTGGCGGAGTACCTTCAAGAACCCAGACTCAGAGACGTTGGGTATTCTTTCCTGTAGCAAGGCCCGTGTGTCCGTGCGCAGGTGTTGCGCATTCCTCAGTGGGGCAATGCCACTTTGCCTTTCTTGCTCAGGGACAGAGGAGGCTGCAGGTACAGAGGAATCCCAGGGCTCACCAACTCTTTCCTCTGGCTGGCTGTGCTCTTTGCTTACTCCACTCCCATTGAGACAGGATGAGTACCATTGGCTGGCTGGGCCACATGTCTGCCCCTGGACCAATCACCATGGACAAGGGTGGGGACCGCTCTAAATGATCTTGTGAAGTTAGTAACTGCTGTCTTGCGGCGCACTCTGGGAAGCTGAGGCAGGAAGATCACAAATTTGTGCTCGGGGGATCCTGTCTCAAAATCAGAAATAAGGAAGCGGGGTTCCAAACTGCACTATAACAACGACTGGTCTTACCTAGCAATACTCTGCCCTAGGCAGGAAGGGACTTCCCCAAGATTACATACCCCAGAATCTCTGGCTCTTTTCTTCCTGCCTGAGGGTCAGAGGCCCATGTTTCGCAGGGTCTGGGGCCTTTGTTGCTGTCTGCTTGGTAGAGGGTGTAAGAGGCCTTGGGGTATAGAAGAAGCTGTGGGAACCTCGGTAGGGATTTCCTGTCCCTGCTAGGAAGCCCACACCCAAAGTCAAGCATAGTGGCACAGTCCTGTGGTCCCAGTATTCTAGGAGGCTGAGGCAGGAGGATCACAAGCTTGAACTCAACCTGGGCAATTCAGCAAGCTCTGTGAAGAAGGAAAAAAAAAAAAAAAAGAAGAAAGAAAAGAAAACTGGAGATGCAACTCAGTGCGGAAGGTCTTGGGCTTGGTCTGCAGGGTGGTGGTGGTGGTGGTGGGGGAATTCAAACAACTGTGCCTGAAGCAATTCCTACTTACTGATAAGATCTACTGACACCCAGTTTATATACCGTGCTTATCTCTGCTTTGCAGGAGGCAGAGGAAGCTTCAGAAGTGAAGCCAGATCTCTAAGATGGGTTCAGAAGCCTCCTGGGTCTCGAACTCTGACCATTGCTGGATCTCCTTTTGGGGGCATGGGGTTAGACTGCCAGGCATCTTGTACATTTAGCGTCATCTCGTATTTCTGTGGTCAGTTTTACTTCAGTAAGTCACAAATTTCCGGGAACTAGGGTTATTTTTCAAATGGAGCTGGGAATTGTTAAACTGGCTAAATCTGGCAACTCTAGCAAGGGACAAGGTAGGACAAGGGACGCTTAGGACTGTAGGGTGTGGCCTTCCCTAGGATCCCAGTGCTTTTTCCAGGCCATTCGGCACCCTAGCGTTATCCTGCACTGTTATCCGGGCTCAAATTATCTTGCTTTCTGGAACAGATCGGTGGGGACTCCTGAGTCAGTCGCGGTCCCTTTAACAGTGGTTTCAGGGGCTGGCTTATAGAGGGCGTGCCGGGTCGGACCCGGCCAATCGGAGGACGAGAAGCACGCGGGGGGCGGGCCCTGCGGGGACTGGTTAGGGAGGGTTAAAGGGGCGCACCCAAGGGTCGCGGATTGCCCGGCCGCCCTGCCTGCTTGCGTCCAGACGTGCTCTCTCGTGGCTGCGCCTGCCGGGCCGCCCGGGAGACAAAGCGCCGCTGCTCCCGAGCGGTTTGCCGGCCATGGCCGAGCCGCCCTTTGGACCCCTGCCTCTTGTTCCGCCACCACCCTAGGCCAGCGCGCGAGGTAAGGCCGGCCAAGCAGGGGACACGCGCAGGGGTCGGGCCAGCGAGGGCCGCGTTGATCGCCAGCCGCCTGCGGGTCGCGCTGCTGGGAACCTGCATTCCCCAGCTGGCTGGATACCCCGGCCGGGGGACATTCCCCTCACCCCCACAGGAACTCCCCGGCCGTGCCCTCCAGTTGGCACCTCATCCTGCCTTGGTCCCCATGGGCGCTTGGGCTGCTCTTCCAGGGGCTCGGGAGGCTCCCACAGGAGGCACAAAGGTGGCAGCCGCACCGGCATTACAGCCGCTGCAGAGGGGCCGCCTTCAGGCCCCGAAGTCGGTTCTGGCGTCCTTAGGGTCCTTGCCGGACAGCACTGGACGACAGCTCTTGGGGTGCTGGGCACATTTTCCAGCCCGTGTCCGTCACACCCTCTCCCACGCTCACTGTCCGGGGACACTCAGGACAGCTGGATTCATCCCCAGAGCTTATGGTGTTGGCTTCCTTCCATGGAGTGAGTGGCAAAATGCCATGCCTCAGTTTCCCCTCGACCTGGGGCCACCCCGGGAGCCCCCGGCTAATGACCTGCTTTTCCACAGCTCCTTTCCTGAATGCTCCATATCTGTCAGGCAGTTTGCAGGACTGAATCAACCTTCCCAAGGGGAATGGATGTCCACTGTTCTCTGTGTAGATGCCGTTGGAGAAACCTCAACTCAGTAGTTTCCAGTGCCTTTTTCCTTCTTGTTTTAGCTTGTTGAAAATCCTCTTCACAGCAGATGGGGAAACTGAGGCTCAGGAAGGTGAGGTGACTTGTCCAAGTTTCCCCAGGCCTGACTACTGAGGCAGGAACTTGGTCCAGGGGCGCAGAGCCGGTTGGGGGGCTGCTCATTTCCCGCAGCAGTGGCTGCACTCTGCGAGGACAGCAGCAGCGCAGCAGTAGCAGCACTAGGGGACCCTGAACTCACTGGAAAGCGGTGCCAGGAGATAGGGCAGGCCAGGACCTGGCGCTCTGCAGCTCCCTGCCCTCCCGTTTCTTGCCTGTCTGGAGGAGGTAGGGGCCACAGCAAAGCCAGGACTGGTGTCGGTGGTGGCTCACCTTGGACCAGGCTGGGCCCCACCTGGGCAGCCGGGGGAAAAGGGCTTCTGGGCACCAGGGAAGTTGCTCCTCCTTGGTCTAATGGGGTGGGGAGACCCGAAGATCAGGTCCTATGGGCCTGTTTACTTGGCCACGCTCTTGGCGTGGGTGCTGAGTGGTAAATGCTCGATTCTTCCTACAGGTGTTTGTGTACCTCCCACGTGGCAGTCTCTGAGGCTCAGAGGGGACCCTCTTGCAGCAGTGGACATGGCACTGGTAATCTTGGGTGGGGGTACAGGAGGGTGGCAGGCGCTCCCTGATGCACAGCTGGGAGCTGCCTCCCTGAGGAATGGCAGTCGGGCCAAAACAAGGACAGACAAAGACTTGGTCACACAGGGCGTGACAGCAGGGAGCAGACCCTGAGGTGGGCGTGTGCCTGGTGCATCCAGTGGAGGCTGGGGTGGCTGGAGCCAAGGCAGTAAGGGACACTGGAGTCACCTGGCCTTAGTGGTTGTATTTGGGGGTCATAGGGACACAGAGGGTCATTTGCTGAGGCAAGATGCACTAAAGTGAACATTCAGACATCCACAGCTGCCTGCTCAGGGCTAACAAGCCTTGATCAGATGGTTCCGTTCACAGCTGTGGAATCAGAGGTCCAGAGAGGCCAGCAGCTTGTCCAGAGCCATCCAGCCTGGAGACTGCAGAGCCACCCCTTGAACGCCTTGAACGGAGTGTAGCCAGAGCCGGCAGAAGGCGGCCTGCAAGGTAGGAGGGAAACGGGCAGGTAGGGCAGGAGGTGCGTGGGAGAAATGGGGTCAGTGTCCATGAGGGTGTTTGGGGGAGAGGGGATCTGTGGGTCCCATTTTTTCAGGAAGAAACAGTGGCTCAGAGAGGGACAGCTTCTTGTGGAAGTTACATAGCTCCAGGATGGAGGCGCTTGAGCCTTCAGGGCATCAGACCACAGCCCTGCTTCCAGGCTGGCACAAGTTGATCTGGGCCATGACTCACGTCACCTCTGCCAGGATGCCTTCCCTGACTGACCAGGCGGCTGGCACATTGTCACAGGTGGCCCTCCGCTCTGGCCAGCTGGCCTGGCTGGCCTCACTCATGCTCTGAGGAGAGAGCCACCACCCTGACCTCATTCCTCCTGGCCCCGACTAAGGCACTACCCAGGAAAGGGGAGCGAGTGTTCATTGAGCACCTGCTTCCCTCCAGAGACCTTACGTGCTTCAGCTCTTGGGAACTGTAGCTGCTGTCCTTCACAGGTCCTCTCCATGGCCAGGGAACATTTGGGGACAGGCATGTGCAGGAAGATGGATGACACCAGGGTGGCCACATGCATGCGGGGAGTTAGGCCTCCTTGTTGAACACAGACACAGCACTCCCTGCTTTCTGTCTTCGAGTCCAGGGCCCATGTGTAGCTCCAGATTATTTTCTTTTGCAGAACCAGGGATTGAACTCAGGCCCTTGCGCTTGCCAGGCAAGCGCTTGTTCTATTAAGCTATCTCCCCAACCCCTTCCAGATTATTTTCAAACAGTTTTGCTTCATAACTACTCTGCTGTCTCCGTCTTCCACATTCTAGCTTGGCTTGATTGGCCTCCCTGTGAGCACGCCAGCAGGTTCCTGCCACAGGGCCTTTGCACACACCATTCCTGCTGCCTCCCACTGCTCCTCTGGATGTCCCAGGCTCCCTCCTTCCCCTCCTGAGTCCGTCTGTCATATGCTCCTTTCAGCCGCACTAGCTTCTGCACTAGGAGGGCAAACCCTGGCCATCTGGTTTACAGCTAAATGTCTGGAGAAGCCGTGACCCGCAACAGGCACTTAGTGTCTGATAGGAAGTTCCTTTAATTGTGGTGTAGATTCTCTTCAGATCCCTGTGTTAAGATGGAGAAACCAGGCCTGAGTCAAGAAACCAGAGCTTGTTATGGAGCTCTGGTCGCCTGGGTGGCAGAAATCATGCTGCCTGTAATGAGGCCTGGGGGTTGAATTTAACCCCTGTCCAATGTTCTTTGTGACTTGGGGGAATGATTAACTGTTCTGAGCCTGTTTCCCCATCTGTAGCATTGGAGTAGAGCCAGTTTCCTGCCGACTGTGGTTTACTGTGAGTCTGAGTTCATATATGTTAAGTACCTCGTCTGCAGTAGGAACTCTGCACTTTATTTTGGTGGAGGACTCAGGCCAGGAGTGGGCTACAGAGTTGCTTCTGAGGCCAGGCAGGATCAGGTTTGAGTACTTTCTTGTTTAAGAAAGGGTCTCACCAAGTGTCTGCCTGGTAAGTGCAAGGTTTTGAATTCGAACCCCTGTCCCAGGGGAAAAAAAAAAGGGAAGGGTCTCACTATTGTAGTTCAGCGGGTCTCCACCTCAGGGTGTAGCCCAGACTTGACCTGTTAACCCTCCTGCTTCAGCCTCTTGAGTTCTGGGATCATTAGCATCCATCATCTCTCACCCAGCACCTTTTTCTGCTTCTTAGTAGGGTGAGCTCCACATGCTACCTCTCCTCTGAGCCTCAGTTTCTTCCCCTGTGAAATGGGTTGTTCAGAGATGATATGGTCAGGTCAGTAACTTGCTGTTCATGGGTCGGGGCAGGCCCGGTCACTATGAAGCTGAACGAGCGCAGCCTGGCTTTCTATGCCACCTGTGATGCGCCAGTGGACCACGCGGGCTTCCTGTACAAGAAAGGCGGGCGACACGCAGCCCCGCACCGCCGCTGGTTCGTGCTGCGCGGCAACATGCTCTTCTACTTCGACGGCCCGGCCAGCCGCGAGCCGCTGGGTGTCATCGTGCTGGAGGGCTGCACGGTGGAGCTGGTGGAGGCGGCCGAGGAGTTCGCCTTCGCCGTGCGCTTCTCTGGGGCGCACGCGCGCTGCTACGCGCTGGCGGCCGAGAGCCAGGCGGCGCTGGAGGCCTGGGTGAAGGCGCTGTCGCGGGCCAGCTTCCACTACCTGCGCCTCGTGGTGCGCGAGCTGGAGCAGCAGCTGGCCGCAATGCGCGGCCCCGGCGGCGACAGCGATAGCGCCCCCACTGCCCCGCCCCGGCGGCCCAGGGAGAACGGCTGCTGCTCCGCTGTGTGGAGCACTGAGACCCCGGGCCCCGGGCCCCAGCGGCCCCCGCTGCCGCCCCGCCGCCGCAGGTCCTCGACACCCGACAGACCCCCGGACTGGGCGCCCTTCGCACGGCTGCACGAGTGGTATGGGCAGGAGATCCAGGCACTCAGGGGCCGGTGGCTCAGGGGCCAGGCCCAGCCCTGAAATCACCGCAGCCCCAGCCTGGTGCTGGGCCCCAAAGCTCTGCTCTAGGGATCACCTGTGTAGGCCACCAGGAAGTGTCCTGAGTGGCCTGGTGTCCAGGAATCCAAGCTCTGGGACCGTGCTGGTCCTGAGTGGGACTTTAGAACCATGTGACTTCGAAGACCTAGCCTTCAGGAGATGGTCATGTCTGAGTCCATGAGGAATCTGGCCTGGAGGTCCCTAAGAAGCCACATGTGCTGGTTTCCAGGGTGTTGAGCACCAGGCCTGGACTGGCCTGAAAGGCCTTCTGCTGGTCACAGGCCTGAGCCAGCCTGACAAGAACCTGGCGCTCGGGCCCTGCCCCTCCTATCAGGGCCTCCCTGTGGGCAGGAACATGCTGGCCACACCCTTACCTGGCCTGACCTTTGGCTCCTACCTGCACCAGACTGGCCAGCCCACTTTCTACAGTCAGTGGTGGCCCTGAGGCAGTGACCCTGCACAGGCCCAGGTTTAGCGTGTGACTAGGTAGCTCCCTGCTCCCCAGGGCTCCCGCGCTGCAACCGCCAAGGAAGGACGCTGCCCAGGCTGGCGGTCCTCTGGGGGCTCTCAGCCACTCCCTAGCCACATCCTCTGTCACCTGCCCTTCCTGAGAATGTTGCAGGAGATTCAATGACTTTGTGTAGGTTTAATGCGCAGGAGGGGCTCAGGCGCTGCCTCAGGGGCCAAGAGAAGGTGGCTGCAGCTTCCTAAACCCTCATCTAGCTCCTGCCAGGCCCAACGGTCCTCTGGGGACACCCCATCACTGTCTGAAGTCTGGTGAAACTTCTCACCACAGTGCCCAACAGCTCTTCAACCAGGATGATTTCCAGGGAGCTGGGACGTTCCAGCCTCCCCTGGGTCATGTTTACAGTCCTTGGTGCTCCACACTGGGGGCCCGAGAGAACCCTCCACCCCACCTTGGCCTTACCATGGTGACAACACACTCAACTCCGGGCCCACCCTCCTGATTTTGGAAGACTTGGGATTCCTATCTGCCACCAAGGGCTCCCCAGCTCCCTGCTGGCTCAGGGGGTTGGGGCTTGGCCGAGTGTACTTTATCCCCAGCACTAGGGCCGGGTGGTCCCACTCCTCTTGTCCCTACGGGGTGCTGGTTGGCAGGAATGGCACCCTGGCCCTCCATGTTGGCTGTGTGCTGTGTGGATGCAGCAGCCCCGAAGACCTGAGCTGCACCTGCAGGGCCAGGCTGCCCTGGTCGCATCTTCTCCCCTCAGCCCTGCCTCCTCCCTGGTGGAGGCTGCTAGGGTCTGGTACAGTCCTCATTTCTTCTGGCCTGTGCCCACATGTGGGTGGCTGTGGCAGCTCTTGTCCAGGGACTGGGGGAGGGGGGTACAGCAACTCACAGGGCTGAGCCTTGAAGTGCCATGGTGACCCCAGGCTTGTGCAGGGTTACTCTAACGGTACATGAGGCCTCATCTCCCAGGTGGAAGTGGAGGTGGGAATGTGCCCCTCCTGCTGAGCCCAGGGTGGGTTGCACTGCCTCTGCTGGCAGCCAAGGAGGGGGTACAGGAGCTAGAATAAACACACTTGTCAACTGTTGCCTGATCGTCTTATGTTGATGCTATCGAAACCCTTGCCGAGTTTGGGTCTATAATCTCAGTGGTCTGGGAGGTTGAGGCAGAAAGGTGCAAACTGGAACCCACCCTCAGTAATTTAATGACTTAAACAGATCCTGTCTTTAAAAAAAAAAAATTAAAAGGCTGGGAATATAGTTCATTGTAAAGGTCTTGAATTCAAACCCCTGAAACAAAACAAAACTCTGGACTAATTGGTGGCTAGGACTAGAACAGACCCTCTAAGGGACCCTTGTGGCTAATGCTGGACCAGTAGAGTCTTCAACCTTGTGTTGTAATGTTATATGTTGGTGCCAAAAGGAACAATGAGAAGATCTGATGAAGGTAGCTCAGAGGACTCACTGAGATTGGTTCCTCAGTGAGCCAAGAACCCCTGAAGTAAACCAGCTTTATTTTGGGTAGTGAGCTTGATCTTGTGTGTAATCATTAAAGCAAAGGAGGACCATATGCTTAGTCACAAACATGACCATGATCCCTACCAACCTCTATCCTTTCCCCATCATCAGTTTCACTCAGGGGTCAACCATCAGCACTCTAAGGGAGAAAGCAACAAACAGAAAGCTCACAGATAAAGCTGCTATCTGGAGTCGCAGCTTTCCGGGATTTTCAGCAACAGACCACAGCTGTCCATTTCTCGAAATGCCAGCCAGGCTACATTTCTCTGCCTTTATTATTTTTCATGCTGAAAATTAGGGCAAGGATTATAGACTGTCAATCCATAACTTGTTGATGGACCTGACCTCATCACCAAATAGCACAGAGATCACATACCACTATGCTTCCACTAAACCATGGGATAACATGCAAAGGATCAAGGTTTTCAATACCATCTGCAATAGATCAGTGCCAGACAACTCCAACAAATGTCTCGCAAAAGCATCATCAACTTCTTGTTGACAAGACAGGATCTTAACAGTAACACACTGTAGATCAACATTTCAACATAATAACATGTCCCAAATTATCTTTAGAGTCCATGTATTCCTGAAAAGTCCATAGTTGTTCTGACTTCTTACGATAAATAGTTTGCATACTCTGGCTCAGCACCGCTCTATCTGCAGCAGCCGCAGCGGTGATGGTCACCACTCCTAAGAGCATGACCATCGTGAGTTCCTGTTGGAACAGCATCATGGAAAGGGAGTCCTGTCCCGGGTTTCTGCCTCATCTTTCCACCAGGTACAGAATTGAAGATACTGTCCTGGTTCCAAAACAGTACGGCATAATGTTTCCCAATCATGAGGAACAAGCCTGTGCTCATCTGCCAATCCTTGTAAGAGTCCAGTAACATAACTGGATTGCATTCCGTACGCTATAATAGCCTGCTTCAACTCTTTGACTGTCTGAAAAGCTAGAGGTTGATAATTGCACTGTATATAACCGTTTGGGTGTTGTTCATTTGGAGGGTGCTGCTGAGCCATAACGGGGCAGACTCCCAGCGGTGTTTTATAAGCCTCTGGGTCTCCCTGGTTCCTTCCCTGTAATAAAGCTTGGGTCATTGCACTCCTAAGCCCCACAGCTGAAACAGCTTGCTCATACTCATATGGAGGAGCTGAGGGATTAGTTGGGGGAGGAGGCAGAGGTTGAACCTTAGCAAGCATGGAGGGTGGACTTGAAACTTCCAGTTGCTCCACCAGTTTGGATATCAACTGTGTCAAATGTTCCATATGATGAAAAAATTCCCGGGTACTACATGCCTCTTTCTCCAACTCATTTTCCCGAGCTTTCAAAAAGTCCTCAGAATCAGAGAACAGAGGCTGAGGGGCCGGAAATGCCCGCCTCATGTTCATATTCTCCGTTTCAAACTCTTCATCCAGCAAGGACGAATCAAGAGACGTGGTGCTGCCTTCATGCTCCATAATGTTCTTACCAACTGAACCCCTCATAAGACTGCCTTTCTGAGTCTGAGGAATCGGCTGCAGACTCGGACTCCTCAGAGTCAGACTGCAGGGGCTCCAAAACCAAGGAGATAAGGTTACATAAAGACCACACACTTAAAGGGATAGATTCTCCCTGCTGGTGTGTTCTATGCAGAGCTTTCATAACCTGCTTCCAAACTTTGAAGTCTAGAGCAGCTTTTCCTTAGGCTGAAACCACAAACAATGTCTTTTTATAAGGAAAAATAATTCTTCAAAACTTTTTGGTTTAACCTTTACCCCTGCTTCTCTGAGTAATGTCTCTGTAAGATGGACATGCTCATTTTCTACTGAAGCGGGATTTCCCATTACTCTGAGCTTTTGCCAGTGGTCTCACCTACTCTGGGCATACTTTTCCCACTCGATCAGGCCTCTCTTAACTTACCCCTGGTTGTCCTTTGTGTCCCAAGTTGCGTGCCACTTGTTATAATGTTATGTGTCGGTGTTGAAAGGAACAACGAGAAGACCTGATGAAGGTAGCTCAGAGGACTCACTGAGATTTGTCCCTCAGTGAGCAAAGAACCCCTGAAGCAAGTCAGGTTTATTTTGGGTAGTGAGCTCGATCTCGTGTGTAATCATTAAAGCAAAGGAGGACCATATGTTTAATCACAAACGTGACCACGATCCCTACCAACCTTCATCTTTTCCCCATCATCAGTTTCACACAGGGGTCAACCATCAGCACTCTAAGGGAGAATGCAACAAACAGAAAGCCCACAGGCAAAGCTGCTATCCAGCTTTCCGGGATTTTCAGCAACAGACCACAGCTGTCCCTGGGCCCCCTTCATTACTCTCCATTTCCCGAAATGTCAACCAGGCTACAACCTTGTATGTTCCTCAGGGCTGATGCTGCCCCCATTTTATAGATGAGGAAACTGAGACCCAGAGAGGTTATGGACATTTGCTTGGGCCCCATAGCTGGAAAGCCACAGAGCAGGAGTAAACCTCTGGGATTCCACGGAGAGGAGTATCTCTGGGAGAATGGGAGAGCCTGGAGAAGAGGATTTGAAAGTCAATTGTGAGGGCCGGTGAGATAGCTCAGCAGTCTAAAGTGCCAGCTTAAGCAAGCTTAGGCAACCACATGGACCAGGGTTCAATCCCTGGCACCACATGCTGCACCAGCTTCACCCCCAGGGCGGGCTGAGCTGGCATAGATAGATAGATAGACAGATAGATAGATGATAGACAGACAGACAGATGATAGATAGTCAATTGTGAGCTGGGAGTGGTGGTGCACACCTGCAACTCCAGTACTCCCGAGGTTGACCACAGCCAGCCTGAGCTCCACATTGAGACCCTGTCACAAAATGACCAAATCCCCAGCTTAGGGAATTGTACTACTCAAACGCTGAGTGATTCTTCCTGTCTTGTGGGAACACAGCTGACGGGTGCTGGGGAAGTGGCTCCCTAAACAGGCTGAGTCAGGGTGCTGCCTGTGGTGTTGGTGACACGGCAGCCACAGGGCTGGGTGCAGGACGCTGAATGTGGAGACACTTGTTGAGAGACTGCTCCAAGACGGAGGGTTGAAGGTGTGCCCTTGCCTGCCAGTGTTTGCCCTGAGCCCACTGGGAGAAAACCAGGCAAAACGAGTACCAGGGATCCACCTGCCAATGTGTGCCCATTACCTCCTGGCCCAGAGAAGGGGCTCAGGGGACATTGTGTGGTCAGAGGAATACTCTGAGAGGCCACTGGGGCAGGGGTGAGACCTCCAAGAGAGACACTTGGGTCAAAGGTTACATTTCCCTCCTAGTGTCCATCCACCTTACACTATTTAGTTCAGTTGATGATGTTGCTGGTGTTTGGCTTAAAGGCCCTGGCTAAACTTTAGCTGCCCAAGATAATTTTGTCCTATAAGATTCGAGTATAAGGATCTTCTTACTTTTAAAAAGAATCACAATTGGGGCTGGGGAGATAGTTCAGAATAAGTGCTTGCCAGGCAAGTGCAAAGGCCTAAATTCAATCCCTGGTCCCGCAAAAAAAAAAAAAAAAGAAAGAAAGAAAGAAAAGAATCACAATAAAGAGCTCTTTATTTTTCTTTGGCAGGGCGTTCTGCCTGTGATGCTTGGAGCTGTGGCAACTATCTTGTAGTCACAAATGAGGCCACACCTGAGATTGGCACATACTTGACAATGCCCTCAACTGCCGTGGAATGGATCTGGGAACCTGAGCTATGTCTTATTTGATGTAACAAATGGTCCTCTTTGAAGCTTTATGTAGAACTTGTTACTAACAGGATTTCTTGGTTGGGCGGAGTGGCATAGGCCTGTAATCCAGCACTCGGGAGGCTGAGGCAGGAGGTTTACTGTGAGTTTAAGGCCAGCCTGGGCTACAGAGTG
>PVKN010031066.1:0-12584 GCA_004027915.1 Capromys pilorides | reverse complement strand
CTTTCTTCAAAAGGGATTTTTTGTTTGTTTCATTCTACCTTTATTATGCAATGGTCTCTGTAGCACCCTTTATCCACAAGTCTAAGATATTTACCCAGAGCACAAGAAAATGGGTTCTGGCCTTGGGTCTGGGGAGGACTTGGAGTTCTGGCTCATGAACTTGTTCCCTTGCCCAGGTGTTCTCCAAGGGCCATTTGGGATTCATCTCAGACTTCTCAAGCAGGCCTAAGGCACCTCAAAAGGAAGAACTATACTACTTTCTCTTTCCCACCTGCCTCTCAGTTTAGTCCTTGATTCCGTTTGAAGTTCTACTGGAACCATACAAACCTGTCCAGGGAGTATGCTGTTTGTAGCCACCAGCCTGGTTCTCTGCCAGCTTGACATGAGTCAGATGCCTTTCCCAGAATCTAGGCTTTACTGAGGTTCTGGGGAGAGCCGTTGGAACTCATCCAGGGCTCCGTAAGGTGGACTTGCTTCCCGGTGGATTGCAAAGGCACTTTGAGGAGCTCTGCTTAGCCAACTTTGATGGATTTTGCTCTAGCTGGACTCTGCAGCTCCAAGTGGAACTGAGGTGCAGCCTCCAACATGGGAAAGCCACCTAACCTTATAAGGGGATTGTGAGCAACCCCTCAGCTTGGCATGGAAGAAAGATCAGCCCCTCCAAAACTGCCCAGGACAGCAGGTGCCTGCTGGCTCTGAATTTGGACATGGGGAGGAGGTAAACACTAAGAGTGCTAAACACTCTTCATAGCTCTGCAAAACTAAGTGTTGCTTCCGACCTACTGTCCATGATGGTCTCTTTCTGGGGTGGTTTCATAGCCTAAGAGAACCCCAGTGGAACTTTGGGATGTATAGACACTCTACCTTCTGGAGCAGGGTTTTCAGGAGCCAACTGACTTCTGGAACTGTCTTGGAAGGACAGGTGGGAAGTAGGTTACTAATGCCCCACCTGAATAGCTTGTGTTCTATAAGCTGCTGCTGGTATTATGCTGGGAGGAATCTTTTTTTATATATATACTGTATTTTTGTATGCCTTTTACAAAGTGGTGTTGTTTTTGTACAAGGAAAAAAATTTTGGGCAATTCTGTTGAAGGGTCTGATTTATTTTAAAGGGCAACTTTACCTGAAATTTTGTATTTAGTTGTGATTACTGATTGTCTGATTTTAAACTGTTGCCTTCTGGGACATCTTCTAATAAAAGATTTCTCAAATATGTCAGTGAGGCAGCTTATGCTATCTGAATCCTCCTGAACCAAGGAAAACTATTTTAGGGTAGGATAGTGGTCCAGACAGCTACATGTTGTAAACCTGGTCATTCTACTCTGGGTTCCTGAAATGCCACTTTAGGCATGTCTAAGCAATGTAGGCTCAGTACTCAGTGGAAAGGAAACTCTTGTGAAAAGTACTGAGTATTTTAGAAGGCTTGAAATCCCAGCTCGACTACTTCAATGATCTTTTAGCTTTGCTTTATGACTCTTAGTTCCTTTATCTGTAAAATGGGGACAGGTACTCTTTCACAGGATTTTTGCAGATATTAAGCCTTGTTAGTAGACTGAATTGCTTTTAAACTATGAAGTCTCATATTCTTTGGATAGAGCCATTCTTATTGTAGTGTTATGATAACGCTTTGCAGTATGTCCTTTTTTTATTTTTATTTTATTTATTTGTTTGCTTGTTTCTTTATTTACTTATTTTATGGCTGGCCCAGCCTGCCCTGGTGGTGGGGCTGGTGCAGCATGTGGTGCCGGGGATCGAACTGCAGTCCCTGCAGTTGCCTGAGCTTTCCTGAGCAGGCGCTTTAGACCACTGAACCATCTTGCCAGCCCCGCAGTATGTCCTTTTTAAAATTCTCTGAGAATTTATTTATTTATTTATTTATACCTGATTTTATTTGATTATTATTTTTTTCCTTTCTTTTTTATGCGGTACCTCTCTGAGAATTTTGATGTGATATTTTTCTTTTCTTAATGAAAGGAAAATTTTAGGTTCTCTTTTCTACCCATAGTTCTCCCATAAACTTCTTGAAATGCAAAATGGGAGAATTTCTAAGGGGAGAGGAAAAGCCCACTTCACATGCCAGGGCTTTACATGCTAGGGCTACCAATGAGGGAAATGAAACAGAACTACCCAAAGTCACCCAACTATTAAATATGTGGAAATTTGAAACCCTACCTCTAGAAATCTTAACTGGTACATTATAATGACTGCATTACTGAGTCAGCATGGGCTGTGTAAGGGAAGTACACACAGAAATCCATCACTTAAGCTGCTTGTTGAAACTATCTCTCTTTGGGACTGTTGTGCCTGCCACCTACTGGGATGAAGTGCCGCACATGTTGCATGACCAGCCAGTCACTGTGCCATTTGTGTGCTGGGTTGGAGAGTCTTGCTCCAGAGGCCCTCACTGGGATTGTGAAAAGAAAACAGTTGTTGTTTAGAAAGTCTGTGAACATCATCGTGAGAGAAACTTGGTTGGCCACTATTAATCCTGCCTTGCTGCTGGGACCTGGGTTGGTATTGCCTTCCTGAACTGCTATGGAGTCTGTGTAGGGTCAAGAAGCTACTCTTAAATTTCCCACATTTACCAGGTGACTCTTACCACAGTATACTACCATATGGAAATTGTGTCTAGAAAGATGGTCTCTCTCTGAATCATATAGTAAAATAGGTGTTCTAAGCTCTGTCTTGTCATTAGATAAACTTTGCACTTGACACCTTAGTGTCCTTAGGTCACAAGCCCAAAACCTAATAAGTGTTTGATAACATAGAGTTGGGTTACTAGAACACTTTCCTTGAAATCTCCAGTCTATCTTCCTCTGTGTGCATGAGCACTTGGGATGCTGGGAACAGAACCTGGGGCACCCCTTCGGCATGTTAGGCAAGCAATCTAGAATAAAGCTACATCTGACTCTATCCTTTTTTTGGTAGTAGGGATTGAACCTAGACCTTTGCACTGAGCTATATCCCCAGTCTTTTCTTATTTATTTAGTTTATTTTCTAACTTCGAGATAGGTTCCCACTAAGCCACTAAATTGCCCAGGCTGGGCTTAAACCTGCAATCCACTTCCTTCAACCTCTTTGAATCTTAAGCGTTCTAAGATTATAGGCATGTGCCACCCTGACTGGCTCCTATCATTTGAGGCCATGTGTCAATAGTCTAATCTGGAAGATCTTTCCCCCCTTATTAGACCCTGAAAAAATTCATGGGCATTCAGCAAATCTGTAGGTTGTTTTACAACTAGCAACCTTGCAATAACTTGGAGAGCAGAGTGTTTGCCCCGTTTCACAGATAAGCAAGCTAATCCCAGATGTGGAAGCCATTTGTGCAAGTCCACAAAGCTGGTACCAGTTGCCTACTACAGCTCCTTCCAGTGCCATTCTGCTGTAAAACAGGAATAAAGCCGGGTCCTGGGAGGGAGGGAGGGTGTTTCTGGAATGTGAAGTATTTTAAGCTCCTTACTAGCTCATTTCTACAGACTCGTACCTCTATCTTTGTCTGAAAATAGCTCAAGAGTTTATTCCTGATTTCAGAGAACAGTTTCTACAAATTAGGTTTGTACTGAATAGTACACTTCAGAGACGGCATGCCCAGCTCAGTATGTGGACAGTGAGGAGTGGCAGAAAAGCTGTACTCAATGTAGGAGAGGTCAGCCTCTATTCCACTGTAAGAGACTGAGGCACATGTTTATCTCCTGCCCTTAATGGCAGTTATTCTACAGGAACAAAGACAGGTGAAACTACCTCAGATGTGCTGACTTTGTCTAAACTGTTCCTGAGGTCAGGATATTCACTTTAAAAGAGGAGAGGGATGAGGATGCCTTTATTGATCTGGAAGGTAACAGGAGTGGGTAACAGATGTTCCTTTCTGAGGATAAGGTAACCAGCTGGAGATGCTTGATAACTGTTTGCTCTGGGAGGGGGAGGGGCAGATGTCTATTTAGACATCTACAATAAAGCTACACTCTAACCCTGTCCTTTTTTTGGTAGTAGGGATTGAACCTGGATCTTTGCACTGAGCTATATGCCCAGTCCTTTCTTATTTATTTAGTTGCATCCAGCTAAAGATCCTGGCTAAGTGGACGCTTGTACTGGATACCCAGCTATTGTTAATATCTGTTTATTTAGAACTCCTCCCATGGAGGGGATCGGCTGTGTGAATGTTGCCATTCTTTTGGCAAGGAAATGGAAATATGTTCTTAAAGTCTCTAATCAGGTGTGTTAAGTGATTAGGCTCAATGCCATGGGTTCAGTAGGTGCCCTGTAAATACTGGTCTGCCTTTTATCTTGAGGGAAACAGAATGATGCAGTAGTCAATCATATCCAACTAAACTTACTAGTTTTAAATTTTGGCTGAACATTTTTCTAGCTGTGTAACTCTGGACAAGTAATTGATCTTACCTAGCTCCGATTTCCTCATCTATACGATGGGTATAAATGACAGTACCTATGGCCAAGGAGATAGCTTGGGGCACAAGTTCCTGCCTGGTAAGTGCAAAGTCCCAAATTCAAACCCCCATACTAAAAAAAAAAAGCCATGGAGATAGCTCAGCACACTAAGCACCTGCTTAGGCAAGTGCAAGGACCCAAGTTTGATCCCCAGCACCACATGCTGGGCTCGGCTGGCCTGTCTCGGGCATGCTGAGCCAGCCACCAAAACCAAGCATGGTAGTAGATATGTGTAATCCCAGCACTGGGGAGGCTGAAGACAGGAGGATCACTCTAAATCTAAGCTGCATAGTGAGACCTTATACCAAATACATAGAATTAAAAAAAAAAAAAGAGGACCAAGGAGATAGCTCAGTAGAATAAGCACTTGCCTTGCCTTACCAATCCCCAGTAAAAAAACAAAAAAAAAAAAGATAGCAACTGTTTCACTGAGTTGCTGAGAGCAATGTCAGTGCTCACTAAATGATTAGTATTATTTAAGCCATGTTAACAAGAGGCCCACGGCCTGTGTTTATGATTCCCAACATTCAGGGAAGCTGAAGCAGAAGGATTACAAACTGAAGCCCAGGCAGGGCAACTTTTTCACTTTAGCAAGACCTTGTCTCTAATAATAAAAAATAAAAATCTCAGTTCTAAGTACTGGTACCAATGTTCTCTTAAGTGTGGCCTCATGGGTCCACTACCATGCTTGCCTATTAGCAATGCAAACTCCTGGCCCTAAGCGTCTGCCTTAGTCTTGAGGTGGGGGCTGGGGGGACACAGGACACAGGACATAGTTGGCCTCACTGCAGAGGATTTTTTTTTCTTTGCAGCCTCTCACTATGCAGCTCTGACTCATAGTGATCGTCCTGTTTCCTGCCTCCCTAGTGCTGGGATTACAGGTGCATGCCACCACGCCCAGACTCTGCAGAGGATCTGGATTCAATCCCCAGTACTGGACACACACACACATACACACACACACACACACACACACACACACACACACACATGCCCCTTCCCAGAAGCACCCTCAATACCTCAAAGGGTAAAAAGGCAATAAATCATCACCAAAGGAACAGGCAGAAGAGGAAGAGAGGCAAAGACTTGAGCCTCTGACTCGTCCCCAGGGTCCATAACCTGTGGTAAATAGACTGTGTAGCTGTAACTCAGCTGCACCTACAGATGCTCCATTGTTCCTCACTGTGTGTTGTGGCACCTTTAAGCTAACTCCATTCAGTCATCCAATACCCTAAACCAAGGGCCAGGGAGATAGCACCATAAGTGCCTGCCTGGCAAGCATAAGGTCCTGAGTTCAATCCCTGGTACCAGAACAAAAAAACCTCTAAAGCAACTCTTACCAAGAAAGTGATTCTCAAACAAGTGTGTCTACCCACCTGAAGACTAAGGCAGAAGTTAGGGCCAGAAGTTCGCATTGCTAATAGGCAAGCAGGGCAGTGGAATTGTGAGTCCACACTTAAGAGAACGTTGATACCAGCACTTAGAATGATGCCTGCCATTTAGTAAGAGAAGTCTATCTACAGTGATACATGAAGTAACAATTTCTTCTTTCTGGAGGCTTATGAATGTAAATATCATAAAACGAGGTAATATATGTTTCAAGAGCAACAGCTTCAAAAGGGGGAGAGGGAAACCAGGCATTGTGGCTTACGCCTGTAATCCTAGAATTCTGGAGGCCGAAACAGAAGAATCGTCACAAATTTGAGGTCAGCCTGGGCTATATAGTTAGTTCAAGGCCAGCTTGAACTATATAATGAGACCATAAGAGAAAGGAAGGAAGGAAGGAAGGAAGGAAGGAAGGAAGGAAGAAAGAAAGAAAGAAAGAAAGAAAGAAAGAAAGAAAGAAAGAAAGATTAGCAGAGGAATAAAAAAAGGGAAGGCAGGAGAGAACTCTGGTGAAGTCATGAAGCACTTACTAAGGCTGAGGGTAACAACCCAGAACTGAAAAAAGAAGAAGAAAAAGAAGGAGGAGGAGGAAGAGGAAGAGGAGGAGGAGGAAGAGGAAGAAGAGGAGGAGACTGACTTCAACAGGGACTAGAAATACTGTTAGTGTTTGGCTAAGAGGGGATAAGTATTCTAGTTAAACCAATAGCTTTGGGGAAGAGCAGTTAGGAAGATTGTGTCAAATCTAGGGAAGAGGGAAGAATCTGTTCTTATTTGCTCTCTGGGTATAAAGTCTCAATTTCATATAATTAGGCTTGCTCTAGATTTCTAAGGGTATCCTTTCAAAAGCAAGCATTCGTTTGTCATTCCTTGGAATAGAGAAGTTGAAAGCGGGGTTGTAGCAGAGTGCTTACCTAGCTAGCATGCAGGAGGCAGTAGGTTCAGGCCCCAGTACCACAAATAAATAAATAAAAATATGGAAGTCAGGGGGGAAAAACTGATGTGGTTTGGAGCACAGTGAGGTTGAGGTGATGGTATCATCAAAAATGAAGCACACTGGGGCCAGAGAGATAGCTCAGAGAGCACATGGAGAGCACAAGAACCCAATCCCCAGCTCCACATACCAGCAGTCTTGTCCCGAATGCCTGGGTGTACCATCTTGGTGCTGGATGCAGGTGCCCACTAAGAGGTCCCAGAATATGATGCATGCCTATAATCCCAGCAGGAGGATCTCTGCTAGTTCAAGACCAGCCTGAGGGCTACAAAAGTGAGCACAAGGTCAGCATACACTTCATAGTGAGACCCTGTCTCAAAAAAATTAATTAATTTAATTAAAAATAAAGCACCCAATAGAAACTTAGAAATATGAGTCTGATGCTTTAGGAAGGGGTTTGAATGCAAGTCCCGAGTTTGAGATGTAAGATGTAGAGTAAAGCCGAGAATGTCAGGTTCACTAACCTTCACTAACAGGTTCAGGTTCACTAACATCAGAAGATGTTTAAGAGTTTAAGAGTTTAAGAGTTTAAGATGAGCCTCTTCAGTGGCTGGGCCTCTCGTCTCCTTTTTGCATCTCTGCCTCCCTGGTTTTGCGCCTTTGGGCCACAGTTGATGTACAGGCTCCCTTAGAAGGCCATGTGAACCAGCAGTGAGCTCCCTCTAACAACTTGAGGGAGTGCTCTGGAGAAACCCTTTGAGCCAACTTCTGGTGGAACAGAACTCATTCACAAAGGGCACTCTACTGCTTCTTTTGAGCAATTATGATGTCCCAACTTTGAATTGGTCTTTTACCAATGGAAACATTGATGGACACAGCCTCTGATTTATTCCGAGTCAGGTGATTACCTACTGGCACTGAAGGAGGGATATTATATACTGCCATCATAGTCAACATTCACATCTCCTACATCCTGTGAATGCAAACTTATTTAGAAGGGTATATGCAGGTGCAATCAAGTTACAATGAGGACACTCTGATTGAGGGCAAGTCCTAATCCAATGACTGGAATCCAAGGACAGAGCATTCAGACACAGCCCACACAGGAGAGAAAATGGTTATGTGAAGAGAGGCATGGATGGGGATTATACTGCCACAAACCAAGGAATATCAGGAATTGCTGGAGAGTAGGAAGAAGCAAGCCAGAATTGCTCCCTAGAGAGGAAATGGTAGCATGTCCTTTGCTTTTCAGACACTTCTAGAACTGCAAGGGAAGAAGTTATGCTGTTTTAAGTTATCTAGCTGATGGTAGTTTGTTTTCAAAGCCCTAAGTATCATACATAGGCACCAAGTTCATCAAGAAATGTTTCCTACAGGAAATATGTTTTTCCTTAGGGCTGCAAAAGCATCATAGGGGGAAAAAAAAAAACAAAACAGGGCCGGCAAGATGGTTCCATGGTCTAAGGTGCCTGCTTAAGAAAGCTTAGGCAACCACAGGGACCGAGGTTTGAATCCCGGCATCACATGCTGCACCAGCCCCACGCCCATGGCAGGCTGAGCCAGCCATAATACAAAAAAAAAAAAAAAAAAGCATCATGGGCTGTGCCAACAAAATTAGTGGGTTTTTTTTGTTTTTGTTTTGTTTTGTATTTTAGGCACGGATCTTTAGAGTGTTTAGGGTCTCACTACTAGATTGGACTTGTTGTGATCTGACTGTTTACAGCCTCTCAAGAGGTGGGATTATAGGCACACAGCAACATGCCCAGTCTCAATTACTGTCTCAGTGTACCCTGGGAATGGGGCCTGCTTGGAAGGGCAGGGATCAGAAAAAACTAGTGTTTTTGACCCAACTTTCTTCTCTCACTTAAGAGGCTGTCAGTGTCAGATCTCTAGGGGCATACTCTTTCTGTTCTGAATGCCACAGCAGCCTCTACAATTCTTTTTTCATTAATTTGAGCCTTCTGGGTGATCTGTTTAGAAAGTTTTTCCATTCTACTGGCTTCACCTTTTGTCTTCTCCCTATATACTTCTTTCTTTCCTTTTTAAAATTTTTTTAAATTTTAATATGTTTCTATCTTTAAAATAATTAAATTTTGTTTTGAGACAGACTTTCACCAAATTTCCCAGGATGGCCTGAAGCTTGCAATCCTTCTGCTTCAGCCTCCTAAATAGCTGAGATTACAAATATGTACCATCATACTTGCCCTAAAAAAAAGTATTTAAAATACACAAAGAAAATGAAATAATAGAATAAACACTTGCCAGGAAGATAGATCTGTGGCATAAGCACCTGCCTGGAAAGTGCAAGGTTCTGAGTTGGATCCCCAGTACAAAAAAAAAAAAAAAAAGAATAAACACTCATGGGGTCATCACCCAGATTTTCCACCCTACCTTTCTACACTCCTCTTTTTCTCCTTGTCTTCCATATTTCACCCCATACATTGCTTGTTTTGTTTTTTAAAGCAGGTTGTGTATAGCCAGTGTGGAGAATACACTTGTAATCTCAGGCAGGAATAATTCAAGTTCAAGGCTATCCAGGCTACTTAGTGACTAACAGAGATCCTGTCTCAAAATAAATTTTAAGGGTTGGGGATATAGCTCAGTGGCACAAGTGCTTGCCTGGCAAGCACAAGGTCCTGGGTTCAATTTCTGGTAACAAAAAGAAAAAAAAAAATTTAAAGGCTGGGGATGCAGCTCAGTGTGAAGGCCCTGGGTTTAATCTCTGAAACTGAGAAGAGGGGGAGGAAGGCATGATGACACACACCTGTGATACCAGCACACTGGAAGACTGAGTGAGGAGGATGGTAAGTTTGAGGCCAGCATGGACCTTTTTTTTTTTGTATTTTAGGGAACGGTCTATAGGGTGTTTATGGTTTCACTACTAGATCAGACTCAGTGATTCTCCTATTTACAGCCACCTATGAGCTGGTATTACAGGCACACACCAGCACGTCCAGCCTTTATTGCTGTCTTAGTGCGTCCCGGAGTTGGGGCCAGCATAGCAGGCTCGGGAATCAAACTCCAGGCCCCTGTGCCTGCCTGCAGGTGCTTTAATCAACTGAGCTACTTGGCCGGCCCAGCATGGGCATTTTAGCAATTTAGTGAGACACTGACCTCCTACCCCTGCAAAAAAATAAAAATAAAATAAAATAAAATGTAATTTTATATATATGGCTTAGTGCAGAGGCCATGAGTTGAATCCCCACTATAGGAGTAGGAAGTGGGAAGGAGGTAAGTATGGAGAAACATAGCCTGGCTCTATGTCTATCCACAGGGTACAACACACACAGGGGGTGAAAACTAGGCGGAGTTTCAGAAGGTAGTCAAGGAATTATCACCCTCTAAGTAATTCATTTCTGCAATTTATTTGTTTCTAGTTTTTTTTTTTTTAATTTCTGTGTGTGTGTGTGTGTGTGTATGTGTGTGTGTGTGTGAGAGAGAAAGAGAGAGAGAGAGAGAGAGAGAGAGAGAGAGAGAGAGGGAGAGGGTTTCACTATGTAATTCAGGGTATACTTGAGCTCACTTTGTAGTCCAGGCTGGTCTTGAACTCACAACAATCCTCCTGCTCAGCCTTCCCAGTGCTGGGATTACAAGTGTGTGCTACCATGCTAGGCTTCTGTTCTTTGTTTTTTGTTGTTGTTGGACCAGGGTTCAAGCTTGCAATCTTGAACTTGCCAGTCAAGCACTTGTGCCATGGAGCTATTTCCCTGGCCCTTGTTTTTCTTTATTGAGACAGGGTCTTGCTATATAATTCAGGCTGGCCTCAAATTTATGATGATTCTTCAGCCTCAGCCTTTTTTTTTTTTTTTCGGAACCAGGGATTGAACTCAGGTTCTCGCACTTGCCAGGAAAGTGCTTATTCTCCCTGGCTCAGCCTCAGCCTCCTTAATTCTGGCATTACTGCCAAATGCTACCACATTCAGCTATTTCTGCATTTTAGATATGTTTTTCCAGACTGAACCTATTTTGGTATTTTTGCCTTTAAAATTAGAAATTCATACAGCGGTACTTGGAAGGCTGAGGCAGGACAGCTGTGAGTTGGAGCCCAGTCTGTACTACAAAGGGGGACATTGTTTCTGAAAACAAAAAAACTAGAAATTCTAGGCTGGGAGTTCAGTTCAGTGGTACAGTGCTTATCTGTCACACATAAGGCCCCGATTTTGATCTTTGCATGGCAAAAAAACCAAAACCAAAACCAAAACAAGCAAAGAAAACTCTCTATAATATAATTTCTTTGAAATACCTCTGTATCTATTTATCTATCTATCTATCTATCTATCTATCTATCTATCTATCTACCTACCTACCTATCTACTCTCTTGAGCCCCTTCTTTCAAAGCAGAGTGAACTACTGCCCATATGGCCTGATGGAAAACAGCGAAGTATCAAGACCAATACCTGGGCAAATAGGTTTCCTAACACCCCCTTTGCCTTTTTTCGTCTTCTTGTTTCCCTGTAAAACTTCCCATTAGAGGATTTATGTTGTTGCTTTAAAAATATTTAACTCCTGCCAGGCGTGGTGGTGCACGCCTATAATCCCAGCACTTGGAAGGCTGAGGCAGGAGGATTGGTGTGAATTCGAGACCAGCCTGGGCTACAAAAGTGAGCTCAAGGCCAGCCTGAACTGCATAGTGAGACCCTGTCTCAAAAAAACAAAACAAAACAAAACCTTAACTCCTGATCATAGATTTTAATTTCTTAATTTTCCCTTGAATTTAATGTGTCTGATTGGAATTTCAAGTTACAAACCATTTTTCAGAACTATTTTTATTGTTAATTCAAGATCATTTTGAAAGACAAGCAGCATTAGAAATAAAACAGCCTGAAGTATTTTTAAAAATATGGCTCCATTTGGTAGGGTTGGTAGAAATGCAGTGAACGGAAATGATACTATGTTTTTCTCACTGCTCCACATTTGTTTTGAACTGCAGGCTCCATTCTGATTTAGGAGTCTTTCCTGCTCAGCATTTCAGTGATAATTCTCCCCATGGTCTACAGGATCCCTGTTCTCCTTGTTTCTATAGTAACAGTCCTGTGTTGCTTGGCTAGAAGCAATTTTCTGCTGCTGTGGTGAAGCCCTATTTTTTTCATTCCTTTCTCTCTAGTTGCCTTGGTAACTAGCCTCTTCCTTTTCTGGTCTATTGGTATAAAATTCTACCCTCCTCTTTTTTTTCACTCTTTAGTAACAGTCACCTGGTCATGACTTGGACAGACTCTTCCATCTGTGAGTGAGCATACTGTGTCAGCATCAGACTATCATCATGAAATCAGCCTTCCTTTTCCTTTATCTTCATCATGTCTCTGGCCTGCCATCTTTATGGTTGTTGTCATGGTAACTATACCCTCTGAAAATCTCCAGGCAAAGGTTCTACAGTTAACAACCATCATGTGAAAGTGTCTGCCAATATGTGGTCACACATCTCCATTTTAAATCTAGCCCCAGGCGGGTACCACAAATTGGAGAAAACAAAGCTTTTTATCAAAGCAAGCTGGTTTGAGAAAGGGAGGTAACAGAGACCCAGAACTGAGAATGGGGCTCTCTAAACAATATGTGCGGACACAAGATTCACGTTGGGTCTTCAAGCATACTTATTACGCCAAAGGACTTTTATATGATTGAGAAATATATTGGTAGCTATTCTAGTCAGAGCTGTCATAGACTCTTAAGTTTTGGGGTCACTCCTTTGTCATAAGAAATCCCAGTATGATCTGAGAGCTAAGTGGAGCCAATCTTGGGAAGCAAGCAATTAGAGTCCTTCCCTCCGTCCCTTCCCTTCCCTTCCCTTCCCTTCCCTTCCCTTCCCTTCCCTTCCCTTCCCTT
>PVKN010031065.1:0-12574 GCA_004027915.1 Capromys pilorides | reverse complement strand
ATGCCAAAATAGGCCCTGAACAAAGGACAACTAAAAATGAGGGAAATTACATTACATGTGTATAAATTAAAAGGCTTATATTTCTGATATACAAAAAGTAAGGAAAAGAAGTTAGAAATTATAACAGTAACAATGATATATCTGATAATATTAAAATATAAATTAAAATTCCAATTTGATCTAAACACATATAGATATACCTATAAACATATACTCTTTTTTTCAATTCAGATTTGACAAAGTTAAATAATCCAGTAATGTTCCATGGGTGGTTTGATGAGAATAAGAAACAGTTTGGTGAGAACAAGAAAATAAGAGAAGCTCTCATTCATAGGAATGTCAATCTTTATGACCTTATAACTTGTGCTCCTGAGTTAATAAGGTGTTTTTCTTCTACCTAGTAGTTCTTCAACCACATGATGAGAACTGACAAGGATATTGAGGTTCTCATGTCAGGCAAGGAGCCCAACCCACTTGTGCTTGTATTTCCCACAATGCTAAGAACCTGCAAGTTGGAGAATAACGTGTTCCTAATTGGGAGGCAGATCTCTCCTCCTGAGGTGGTTGACTTGGTTTATACAGTTGATGTGGTGTTACAGTGGTTTGTCTGTCAAGAGTGGATTTGTTCAGAAGCCGACTATCTACTGTCATCCTCAGGTGTTGAGGTCCCATGGGGAAACAGGACACAATGAGACTTGGAGTGGAAAAGTGCTGAAATTGGGGCAGCAGCTGCCTGCCTCAGCTGACTGGGCAGGGGCTTGAGGAACTCAGTAATTTTCAAGAAAGTGATGCATTATATCTGAGTGGTTTGGTTAATACAGAGATATAATTGTGTAACTTTATAAATCGTGGACCATGTTGAACACCATCTCAACAGATATTCAGGGCTATTTTTCTTCAATAAACAAAGTAATTAACCTTGGTGTTTTGAGTTTCTCTCTCCTCTCTCTCTCTTTTTTTTTTTGCATTTTTTAGGGAAGTTTCTACAGGACGTTCAGGGTCTCACTACCTGATCAGACTCTAGTGATCTGCCTGTTTACAGACTCCCAAGAGCTGGGATTATAGGCGCTTGCCACCACACCCAGTCTGAATTGCTGTCTCAGTGTGCCCCAGGGGTGGGGCCGGATGGCAGGCCCAGGAATTGAATCCCTGGCCTCTGCACCTGTTTGCAGGCGCTTTAATCCACTGAGCTATTTGGCAAGCCCTTACGTTATTCTCTTAAAGACTGAAATTTTTAAAAATTCTGTTTACTAGGGGGAGTGGTTTGTTTTGTGTTCTATCAAAGGGAAGGCAATATGTGGCTAAGTTGTTGAAAGAACAAATATAATAATATCTCTCACATCATCATCATTATCTACTCTCAGAAAAGATAATGCTTTATATGTAAATGATAGTTTGCCAATATTACACAATCAAAAGACCCTTTTCCAAGCATATATTCATTTCTGAATGTTAACTCACCTGGGAGATGTCAACAACCATGAACCCCACCATTCAGATGCAGAATACTCAGGCCATTCTTCAGCTATCTGTTGATCTCAGGAGGATCAAACGTTTGGCTGGCCTCTGACTGACTTTAGAAGATCAAGCATTACAAGAGAGAAAAGGGAAGAAGTTGTACTTAGTTTATATTACCAAACCCGTGGCCAGAATCTAGAGTCTGTTAGTGCGAAGAAGCTTCTAAGCATCTCTGTAAGATGCTGTAATGTATTTAAACATTTAATGCATGAAAGCCAAATAATATTTCAGAATGAGAGATAATAATTTTAGACATGGTATCTTCTTTATTTAAGTTAAACTGGCTTGATAGAACTTTTTAACTTAGTTAAAGTTATGCTCATTTTTTCTTGGTTGGCCATCTTGGCTGGTCCCTTCTCCCCACCCCTAGTCAATACAGCTTCTAGATTTTCTCCACAGGTTATGTCATTCCGTTGCAGATAAAAGTCACACTATTTCTGTAGTGCTTTCCAAGTTATCATAATTCTGTTCATATTAGTGATTTCTCCAGTGCTTTTGTATCTCTTCAAAGTAAATAAAGTAGGTACAACTCAAAGACAACACAGTCTTGTGGTACAGTCCATGTTAGGGATTATATTTCACTTGTCATTTGTCCCTCAGTTTGGGCTGCTTTTGCAGTTAATACTCTTTGTAATAGTATGTGCTTCCCTGCTTCCTCCTACTTCTGTTCTAAAGCACACAATAGACGGTTAGGAAGGAGAATGCACATGGTGCTGCAATGAATAATGTGTGGAAGCTAAGTGCAGTGTCAAGCCATGTCTAGATGCGTGATGCTGTGTTTTCTTCCTGCTTCGTATGCATCAACTGATGGTCCCTGACTTACGGTGGTTTCATTTACAATGGCTCCACTTCACAGTGGTTCCTAGGTGCTGCACATTCAGTACAACTTGGGATTTTGGATTTCAATCTTTGCTCAGGACAGTGATAAGAGGTGTGATACTCTCTGGCAATGCTGGACAGTGGCCATGAGTCATAGATCTCAGTTAGCTACATGATTATTATGAGGGGAAACAACTGACACTACAATGCACTGGGTATGAGTATGTGGCTAAGTATGATTTCCTGTAGTTTAAATGGATTAAATGAATATTCACTTAATGTATTTGCAACTTGCAGTTGGCTTATTAGGCCATAACCCCACTGTAAGCTGAGCATATGTGTTTCTTTTAAAAATACTATTCTTGTGCTCTGAGTTTTGGCAGCTCCCACATGTGTGAGAGCCAAGTACTCTAGTATCCTAAAGCAGGGAGGGGTGCTGGGCCACTTAAGCGGGACAGGCATGGAGACTGTCATGTTGGTTTTGTGGGCGTTGGTCCATTGCAGGTGAAATGACAGAAAGGGCCAAGATGCTGGGCTCAAACTGTCTTTGGAGAGAGCTATCCATGAAAGAAAGTGGAGTGGGCAGGCAGAAAGACTGTTTCTGCCATTTCTAGTCTAGTCTAAAGGAGAATTTAAGACAAACTCTCAGGGAAATAGGGAGGAATGCCAGAAAGTCAGTGGAGGAGAAATCCTTGCTTACTTACTGCTCTAGAGACAAGGAGTAGAGTTTTGTTGGTCACGAGTCAAGCTCCAGAGTTTGGTGGGACAAAGGAGCTCAAACATCTCAGTCAAATAAGAACCTCATGGAAGGAATCAGGAAGGATCATTCTGCAAGGTGCTCTAGGAAGACTGCCATAAGCAGTCTGCCCTCTCTAAGCAGATGAGGGCAAATTTTCAGAAACCCTGGAAGAGGAGTCTGATTGCTCTTTGAGATGTTCTCTCCTATCAAAAGTCTTGGAAGAGTCTGTAAAAATGCTTAAGAGAGAGAACTGTCACAAAAATCTGCATGTTGGATGAACACTGGTGCAGAGTACAACTTGCCAATTAAATATTCCCTTTTTCCTTCTGCTTCTTTCCCTACCAGGCTCCAAACAAACAGGCAAAATCCAAGAGGTCAGACTGGTCAGTGGACGAAGTGATGCATAGAAAATAGGAACAACAAGCTTTGTTTCCCTTCTCTTTTTTTTTTTTTTTTTTTTTTTTAATTTTTTTTTTTTTTTTTTTTTTTTTTTTTTTTTTTTTTTTTTTTTTTTTTTTTTTTTTTTTTTTTAAATTTTTTTATTTATTTGTTTGCTTGTTGTGTTTATTTGTTTCTTTATTTATTCATTTTGTGGCTGGCTCAGCCTGCCCTGGTGGTGGCGCTGGCACAGCATGTGGTGCCGGGGATTGAACCGCAGTCCCGGCAGTTGCCTGAGCCCTCCCAAGCAGGTGCTTTAGACCACTGAACCATCTCGCCGGCCCCTGTTTCCCTTCTCTTACTGATAATTTTCTAGGATGGACAAGGCAGAGCTTGAGAAAGGAAAAACTTACCACTTAACAAATTTTGGAGTTCTAACAATACACAAGGTGGTAAACATGACCACTTGATGCTTACCAGAGAGTAACTGAGTCATGTGATATCCTGGAGCTTTTCACCAGGACCAGAAAAGTACAAGTTTGGAGAACTTGTTTCATGGCACAGTAGTAGGGAGAAATGCCATTGCTTTCTGGTCCCACCCTTTCAAGTTTCTGTGTATTCATGAGTCAGTTCTGCATTTATTACAAAGGCTATGGCCTGCATAGAGCATGTTTGCTCTGGGTTGAGTCTTCTCACACCTTCTCAGGGACATCAGTCCTTTAGGTATCTATGTCCTCTTGTGTGCCATTGGCCTCCCTTCCTCTACTGGATCTTTCTCATCAGCATGTAAAGATGAGGCCAGCTCACTTATCTTGAAAAAGAAAATCCCTTCCATCTTTTATCTACTGCTCTATTCCTCATCTCCCATCATTCAACGGTTCCTTGAAAATGTCGCCTAGCTGCATAGACTACCTTCCTGCTACATATCTTCATCTCTTATTCTCCCTTCCATCACCACAGTTGGCTTTCCTCTCTATTGCTTCACCAAGCAGACCACTACTGGCATCGACAGTTCCCTGCCAGATGGACTCAAGGTGGGCTCTTCCCTCCTTCCCGGAACATGTTTTTCTTTAGGCTTCTGTGCTCCACTTTCGTCTGGGTGCTTCATATCTGTCTAGCGATTGCTCATCTACTTGCTTGTTTTCTTTCCACCAGGCCCCTCTCCTTGGTCTCTTTTCATCTTGGTCAACATTTTCTTTCTAGCTGATTTTATGCAGTGTAGGGGCCTCTTGACAGAACAGTTGTAACACATTTTTCTTCCTGAAGACAGTTTTACTGATCAGTGCTGGTCTAAAGTTAGAAAACAAATTTCCTCATCATTTAGTAATGTAGTATGTAACCAGATTCAACACAAATAACAAGAATGAAATGAGGAGGATCTGTGTGTGCATTCATTAAAGAAAACATTGTTTGTGTTGTAAATGACAGAAAATCCAACTTAATTGCCACAGCGGAGAAATAACAGACTGGCTGTACATGCTGAAATGTTGAAAGGTCTTCGGGGAGCTTCAGGGACAACTTAGCAGAGGTTTAACCCACATCCCCAGGGTCCTTCCCTGCTGTCCATCTCAGCCCACTCCACTTTCACTTCCTGTTGACTCCTTATATATAAAATGTACAAAGGTATTAAAATGAATTGTCTCATATAATTATAGAGGATAGCAAAGGTGAAGATCTACAGGTCGAACTACCAATCTGTAGGAGCTGGTGATATAATTCTTGTCCATGTTCAAAGACCTGAGATTAGGAGAACTGATGATGTGGTTCTAGTCTGAAAGACCCAAAATGAGTAAATGGTTCCATTCAAAGAAAAATCAAGCAGTGGAAATTCTTTCTTACTTGGGGAAGGGTCAGCATTTTTGTTCTACTGAGGCCTTCAACTGATGGATGAAGTTTATCCACTTTAGGGAGAGCAACATCGTTTACTAATTTTACCAATTTATATGCTAATATCATTTGAAACACCATCACAGAGCCACTCAGAGTAATGTTGGACCAGATTCTCGCGGCCCAGTCGACTTGATACATAAAATTAGACATTATCGTATCACTGTCTTTCCCTGGTCCATGTCCTTTTTCATCCTCTGAAGCTCAAGTACAGGGAACTCTACACATGACTTTGGATAAATATAAGGTAATGTCTACTTAACAATATTTGCAGGCCTGTTATCCAAAAAGATAAAGTAGAAGTGAGGTGCAAAAACCAGGTAGCTACTACCAACTGCTAACAGGAACATTTGAAAGTTAAGGTGAAAATAAAACTAAACAAACACTGAGTGGTCATTATGTGTGAGGCACTGTCTGGAACACTTTGTATTACCTTTGAGTTGATGAACTCCCTGAAGTGTGCCTTTATATCTTGTTTATATCTTAATTTCTAATGAACAATAAAGCAACATTTTCTGTTCATTCCTCACTCTCAATCCCTAGCAAGAAAAACAAGAATTAGTACTTCTGAAGCTATGACTTGTTCTTGCCCCCTTTGGAGGTAAAGCCTTTTTAAAATGTGTCTACTCTCATTAAAAGAACAAAGTTGCTACAAGGTTGGAGATCACTTTGGAAACCATCATAAGAACACTTAATGGCTTAGTTATTTTCTTGTTGCTAGGATAAAACAATAGATACCCACAAGTTAAAGGAGGAAAAGTTAATTTTAGCTCACAGTTTGTTTTTTTTTTCTAATGGCAGGCTCAACCTGCCCTGGGGGTGGGGCTGCTGCAGCATGTGGTGCCAGGGATTGAACCGTAGTGCCTGCAGTTGCCTAAGCTTGCCTAAGCAGGCTCTATAGACCGCTGAACCATCTCATCAGCCCATGCTCAGTTTTTACAGGTTTTAGTTCCAAGAGCACCATGGCAGAGGGGCATGGCAGAGGAAAAACACTTCAGGGCACATCAGCAGGACACAGCAGGCTGCCTCTGTTTTCCCTTTTAGTCCATCCAGGTGAGGCTGCCAGCCTATTGGTTGGTGCCACTAGTACCACAGATGAATTTGCCCAGAGCTATGCTAAACCAATCATCACCCATGATCCAGTCACTCTCCAAGTCCAGTGAATGCATGATACTTTGGGGAACACCCGGATCTAAGCCATAACACTTGTCTACATTGCTTTTTCCTGTAGACATTCTGATTTATCTAGCCAAGAATAAAGAAACACAATAAAATGAGGCAGAAGAGCTGGTGTAATAGTATTATTTATTCCTTACATATTTGTAAAGTTTCATCACTGAAGCTCCCGGAAAACAAGTTTTAATTTCTTTAGTATGTCTAGGACTATTCAATATACAAATTTAGTTTCTTTAAAAAAAAAAAAAATCTAGAACCATCAAAAGTTTTTATTCCTGTGCCTATTTTGGTAAATTTATTTTCTAAAAGGTTTTCTCAGCTTTACATAAATTTTTAAAAATGAAATAATAGTCTGAGAGTGCAACTCAGTGGTAGAATGCTTGCCTAGCATGCCTGTGGCCATGGCTTTGGTCCCAATACTGCAAAATAAGTAAATTAAAAAGCGAAGTGGTGAGATAGCTCAGCGGTCTAAAATGCCTACTCTGGCAAGTTTAGGCAAAGCACAGGGGCTGTGGTTCAATCCCCAGCACCACATGCCCTAGAGGACTGAGCCGGCCACAAAAAAAAAAAAAGAAAAGAAGTGACAAGCACTTGGGATATAGCTCAGTGGCACAGCACCTTCCTGGGAAGCATGTGGCCCTGAATTTTTTCTTTTTTTGTCTTTTTGAGACAGGATCTCACCATGCAGTTCAGGATGGCCTCGGGCTCACTTTTGTAGCCCAGGCTGGTCTCGAACTCACACTGATCTTCCTGCCTCAGCCTCCCAAGTGCTGGGATTACAGGCATGCACCACCATGCCTGGCCTCTTGACTTCTATTCCTTACAAATAGAATGTATGTAACGGGTACCCTCCCTGAAAGACAAGGGATAAAGTTGTTCATAATATCCTTTCATTTGTCAAATGTCAAGTGATAGTTCTCCTTTTTGTTTCTGATAACTTATGTTTTCTATCTTTTGCTTGAATAGTGTTATTATCATGTTTCTTAACTATTAATTCTGCTCATTGACTTTTCCTTCTGGGGCTGGGGAGATAGCTCCATGGCACAAGTGCCTGCCTGGCAAGTGCAAGGTCATGAGTTCAAACCCTGGTTCTGCAAAAAAAAAAAAAAAGAAGAAGAAGAAGAAAAAAGAATTCTAAGATATTTCCTTCTGTTTTCTTTGAATTTAATTTCTCTGAATTCAATTTGTTGTGTTACAAATGCACATCTGTATTTAGAACTGTAAATTTTCTCTTTGACATCATTGTATAATGAATCATGTTCATTATCATTCAGCTTATGATATTTTCCACTTTTGACTTTGAGCCTTGAATAGCTTCTAATTGTCTTTCTTTGGTGGATGTATATTTTGAATTTTGACTGTACTTAGAGAACACATTCCATATGATTTCAATCTTTTGAAAAAATTTAAGACTTCCTTTGATACGAGCAGAGAGCACGCTTGACAACGTCTACTACTTCATCAGCAGCTCTTTTGCTAGTGTCTCCCTACATCTTTTAACCAATTCTCAGTCTCACCTTTTTTGTATCTCTATATGGATAGTGATTACTGTTTCAACATATAGTTAGGGTTTTACAATTTATTTAATCTAACAATCCTTATAAAAATTTTGACTATCTGGCTATCTATATTAAATGGAATTACTGACATAATTAGCTTTAAGGCCACCATCTTGCTATTTTTATTTTGTTTATTCATCTGTCTTTGTTAGTTTATTCCTTCTTTCTAGACTTCCTTTGCATTAATCAAGTATGTTTTGTCATGTTATTTGTCTACATATTAGACTATCAGTTATAAATTTTTGCATCTCTCTTTTAGTATTTAATTGCAGAAGATAATAATATCTCTTGACTTAATATAATCTACCTCAACTTTTGTGCTATAGTTGTCTCATATTTTATTTATACATGTGATATCTCAAGGCATCATTATCATTATTGTTAATGAAGCACTATTCATACTTTATGATGCTCTTCATTCCTTATTTTAGTTCCACGAGTACTATATGTTATAGTTTGTATCCAGTTGTTCCCCCAAAGCCTTATACAGTCATTGGGATGTGGTTCTAGAGTTTGTGATTAATTCATGATCCAAGGCTGGGATTTTAGGTCTAAGTACTGCTGAGATTATGGGTGTAAGTGCTCTATCCACCCTGGGGCAGATAACCCGGAGGCAATATGAGGAACAGAGAGAGGCCTGCCTCTGCTACTGCAGCCGCTGCTCTTCTCTTTGGCAGCTCTTTGCTGTTTTGCACTGCCATCAACTACTGCCCTCTGCCATGTGGCACTATGCCATGGAGCCAGCCACGTATGGAGAAACTTCCACTGACTGTGAGCTAAATAAACCTTTCCTTCCTTAATTTTGAGTGTCAGGTATTTTGTCCCAGCAATGAGAGAGGAATAACTGAGATACTGTATTAGTTGGCTTTGCATTACTGTATGAAATACTTGAGGCATTTCACTTAGGAAGAGCAAAGGTTTATTTTGGATCATGATCTGGATGCTCTAGGGTAGTGCCACAGTTTGGGGTCTTTTGGAAAGACCTATAGAAGATGATTTATCTTTGAGTGAGGAGGTTGCAGTTAAAATTGTAGCTTTGTTAAGTCTTCGGTAGTTTCTAATTGTACCACCCCTCAAAATGCAGCCTTTCAAGTTTTTGATTAGAGATGGTAGAGGCTCTGTGTTCTCAGGCCTAAATAACTGCAGGGGGTTTAGTGCTGTGCTTTGAATGTTTGAGTTTAGCTCTTTAGCCACCTATCTTTTGCCCTAGTAGAGTCTCAAACTCTGGAAGATGATCTTGGTAGGACTTGCCTCTGCATTTGAATAGCAGAGCTTCTCTCTCGAGTTTAAATTTTCTCTTTAGCATCACAAAACTAGAGGAGATTTTGCTATGTCTTTTCGAGACCTTTAACAAAATATCCCCACCTTCTTTGCATAGTCCTTAAACTCAGAAGATATCCCATGGGGAAAACCAGCTGTGTTTAGCATTGCTCCGATTTCTAATTTCCAGTCAGCCCCACATGACTGACAAAAGTCTCTTTGGTTTCTCTTTCCTTAAGCAGATTCCTTCTTTACTAACAAACTCTGATGCTGAATGCCCATAATTCTAAAAATGTTCCAAGGAAGACACAAGTGACAATTTATGTAGCCTTCCTCATGTCCTCATTGAAATCCTCACAGCGGTGTCTTTTGTAACTTATCTGGTTCTTTCTATTCGTTGCAATGCGAATTTTCCATGATTCACTATATTTTACTCAGAAATCACTGTCTCCCCATCCTTATGTTTTTAAGATGAAGGCCTGCTAACATGGTTGCAAGTTCAAGACTTGAGAAACAACATGACTTGCCCCAGTGCTTCATGAGTGTTGCATTTGTGGTCTGTGTTGAGCCCTCAGTTGGCGGTGATTGTTACACTTTGTGTAGAGAAAACATCTACTGACTAAAGGAGACCTGTTAATGAACCATGTACTCTCATTGCATCGAGCAGCAATCAAAATTGATGAAATGCCACCTTCCTTCAGTTTCCTGGATAATTCTTACATGATGTAAAAGTGGGAAAAGAGTCTTCCCATGTTTTTGTTGATGATGTTGAAGCAGGACTAAGCGTGATTCAGAAACATGGAAAAAATTAACCCTATTTTACAGAGAGAAGCATTTTATTATGCTACTACTAGTGGCACAACCAAATAATTGGTGCAAAATCAATTGACAGCTCCTAGGAATGGTGGTGCATGCCTGTAATCCCAGCACTCAGGTGGCTGAGGCAGGAAGATTACTGTGAGTCCAAGGCCTGGGCTACTGAGTGTATTCAAGGCCAGCCTGATCTACACGGCAAGACCCTGTCTTAAAAACCAAACAACAAAAGCAAACAAACAAACTAGTTCACAGCTGTGGGGCTTTGAATATAAAGTTTTAAAACCTGTCAAGTTTATTTTGCTTTCAGTTTTTACACACAAATACAAGTGCACACATATATGTCTTCATATATGTGCATATATGTATATATTAAATATATATATTTTTTCTCTACCTTTTCTTTTTAGTTATTGCTAATAGAGAAGTTATTTATTAAATTAGACTCTTTATGTACTTTTTCAAGAGCAATATTTGCATTTTATTGAGTAGGTGAGTGATTTGGTGGATAGGGATCTCACTACATTGCCAAGTCTGGTGACAAACTCATTGCCCCCCTGCTATAGCTTCTCAAGTAGATAAGATCGCAGGCATGAGCCACCATGCACTATGCCAATATTTGTATTTTATTTTATTTCATTTTTGAGACAGGGTCTTACTATGTAGTTCTGGCTGACCATGTGCTCACTTTTGTAGCCCCCAAGCTGATGTCGAAGTCATAGTGATCCTCCTGTCTCAACTTATCCAGTGCTGGGATTACAGGTGAGCACCACCACACCCATTATGGGCCGCTCCTGGCAATCGAGCTTGGGACCTTATGCTTTCTAGGTAGGCGCTTATGCCTCTGAGTTATCTTCCCAGCCCAATATTTGCATTTTAAATCATGACTTTACTAGTGTTTAGTTCTTCATTTTGTTTCATTTTTTGGCCAGTTGAAGAATGTCTTCAATATATTTGCTCTGGAAGATCTATTGGTATAAGTGCAGATATTACTTGATTAATGACTTACATGTTTAATGACTATTCATGTCTAGCTTACAACCCACGCCCCTATTTTTCATACAGCTCTATACATTTTTTTATATGGAGCCTTAAAGTCTTTCTTTTTAGTACAGTATACCTTGTTTATATAGCACTATAATTTTGCTGATTCTACCGTGTAGTATAGTCCTGTAATTTTATATTCTGTTACACATCACAGTACAGCATGTACTAGTTATGCAAATAAAATCAAAGTCATTAAGTTGGAGTTTCCTTTGACCGTTTCTTTGTTCTGAATACTAGAATATGTATACTACCCACAACTCCTCATTCAGCAGCCAATTCATTTTAACAATAAAATTGGAGGGGGTGGGACTTGGTTGTTAAAGGAGAGACATCTGTGCTTAAACGCTTGTTGTAGTTAGGATTTACAAGGGAAAACATTTAATACAGGACACCTAATTTATAGGATTATCTTATGATCTTTATCCAAGAGTCAAATGCAAAAGAGTGCAGAATATCTGTCCACACACCAGGGACCCAAAGAATCCAGCTGAGGGCCTAGATCCCATGGCAATGTCCTGTGTGAGTCCAGCTAGAGCCCATGACAATGTCTCATGCTAGTCTATAACAAGGTTCTGCGCTGGGAAAGCCAGAGGCAACAGACCAAGCAGGGCACAGAGAGCAACAACCTAACAGCGTGAGTCTGTCTCTCTGTCTCTCTTTATATTACACTCAGACTCTCTGCCTCAGCCTGTCCACCTTAGATCACACCCATAATCTGAGAAGTACTCAGACCCATAATCCCATCAGTACTAAAACACATAATCCCAGTGGATCATGACTCAAGTCTCAAACTCTAGAAGTCCCCACCCCATGATTGCACGAGGCTTTGGTGGGGGACAACTAGACATAAACCATAACAATTGGTTTGAGATTGTATTTAGGATATCAGGATTAAAAACAAACAACAATTATAAGATACAAAAACACATGAAAGCCCTACTGTAGGTCAATTAAATCAGTCTTTGGGTGGATGGCTTAGATATCACTTTTCTGTGTGGCGTAAAAAATTCTCAAATTTTCCAACTACACTGTCAGTTTATTCCAACGTCACTTTCATTTTTCATATCTGTTAAAGTCAATTGTAAATTTACTTTTGCATTTTTGGGTTTTAAAAAATTCCTTTCTATTAATCTCCTCTTGTCCTTACTCTAAATTGTCTTCATACCACCAGATCTTTTCTTATAACTTTCTCCACTCTCACTGGAGGATGAATCTTTTCATATTTTCTGAATAGGACAGTTTTCTGAAATTGTCATGTGTATTTTGCAGTTCACATTTGGATGCTTGCTTTTCTCCCCTCTCTCCAGGATGCTGCTCTCTTTCCCTTCCTTCTGCAGTTTTGTTATCAGACCCTGTTTTGTTTGTTGCTGTTATGATT
>PVKN010031064.1:0-12585 GCA_004027915.1 Capromys pilorides | reverse complement strand
AAGGGAAATAGCACTTATAGTGAACAATGTGATTCAATCTATTTTATAATTGGATAGTTTGAAATTAATCAATATGAATATTGTCACCTCTCAACATCAAACTGGGCAAAAAATTTCCAGAACTAAAATCTGAATTCTCAGATACTGTCAGAGAAATTTGAACTTGAATACAGTTGCTGTGTTTATTATTTTCTGAGAAATACATCCATATTTCATTATGATTGATTGATTGATTGGTACCAGGAATAGAACTCAGGAGCTTGTGCTTGCCAGGTGGCTGAGCTCTCTCATACATTTAACTTTTAAATGAAGGAATTTCACAATCATTATACTTAACTAGTGCCTTGGGTTGGGCCAGCACATTTTTCTGTTGCAGGTCAGGTTAATGGTTTAGGTTTATACTTCCCTAGATCACAGTTACTACTACTCACGAACCATGAAAATGGTCCTAGGGAAGGCAAAAACCAGTGGGCTTGGCTGTGTTTCAATGAAAGGATATTTACACAAAGCGATGAAGGATTGCATTTGGCCCGAAGGCTGTAGTTTGCTCAGCCTTGATCTAGAAGTTCTTTTGCTTCACTAGTCCAGATTTTAAAATACTGTTCTTGTGACCTGTTAGTATACATGGGACATGAACAAAAAATGTTTACCATTTAAAAATATGCTTCATTGTAAAAGACACCCTGGGATTCGCCCTTGAAGCACACTTTTTCTTACCACCTCCTGAAGCCATTGTGGAAGTCTTCCTTCAGGGGTGTCTGGGTTGTGCTGCTGCTCAGCCTCTTAGAGGGGCACTAATCCCATTCAGGAAGGCTCAGTGCTCTGGCTTAATCCTCTCCAAAGGCCGACCCCTAAATAGCATCACGTTGAAGATTAAGTGTCAACATGTGAGTCTTTGGTGAACACAGCCCTTCAGACCACGGCAGATATTGGCCTCGGCATTCATCTTCCATCGTTTCTCAACAGTATGTAGTGTTTTTTGCTTGTTTGTGTTTTATAAAACCTGAGGGAAAACTCTTAGTTGGACTGTATTTTCCAGTTTCAGGGTGAAATATGGCATATAAAATTGTCTTGAAAATTAAGAAAAAATTTCAGGTACTACATCTGGTGAACTAAAAGTCTTTGTTATACATACTTCTATAGACAGGAAATTGTGCCCCTTCACCCTGACACGTATGTGAAGAGTCACTGTTTAAGGCACAGTGAGGTACCATACACATTTTTAAATCTCTTTCAAAACTTTTATTTGGGGTAAAATCACGATGTAATTTTAATTTCTGCTATTTCTGGTGCAGTTTAACAAAGTTAAAATACATTTTTTGTATAACTATTCTCCAGAGCTTTGTCATTTTGCAAATCTGAAACTCTGTGTCCACAAAAATTACTCCATTTCCCTTTTCCCTGGGACTGTGACAACCACAAATCTTTCTTGTACACACTTGACTACCTCAGGCATCTCGTATACGTGGACCCACATTGTATTTGTCTGTCTGTGATTGACTTACTTCATTTATTTCAATCTTTTGAACTTTCTTTTATGTTCTAGTAGGTGTCAGAATCCTTCACTTTTTAAAATGACTATTGCATTGTATACATGGACCACATTTCCTTATTCATGTATCTGCTTAGAGACGCTCGAGTTTCACTTCTTAGCAGTCATGAACAAAGGTGCAGTTAAACAGGCGTGTGCCACTATCTCTTCAAGAGCCTGCCTTCAGTGCTTTTGGATATATGCTCATAACTGAAATTGCTACATTTTAAAGATAGAGTTGAGAGTTCTATGAAAGGACTCCCAGACTGTTTTCCATAGTGGCTATACCATTTCACCATTCTTCAGACAGCACTAGGATTGAAATTTGTCTGCATATTTTATTTTGTCAACACTTGTTATTTCCTATTCATTTTCTTTCTTTAATTTTTTTTTTTTTCTATACTAGTGTTTGAACCCAGGGCCTTCATACTGAATTGGACCCCAGCTCTTTTGATTCTAAGACAAGTTCTTTTAAGTTGCCAAGTTGCCCGTAGAGCTCTGGGCAAGTTCTTTTTTTTTCAGCATCCTGGAAGATTCTGTTTGTTGTTGCTTTTAGTGGTGGTGCACTCACGCGCGCTCTCTCTCTCTCTCTCTCTCTCTCTCTCTCTCTCTCTCTCTCTCTCCCTGTCTCCTAATAACAGTCCCAGTGGGTATGAGAGGAAATATAATTTTATATCATAGTTTTCATTTTTATTTCTTTGACGATTAGTGATGTGACATTTCAGTCCCATTTTCCCCTATAAGTCTGATATCAGGTTATTTCTCTCACCCTCCCCACCCCCGTGTCTTCCCCTGAAAATGGGAAGGCAAGATTTGTCATTTAAAAATCTATAAAAGTAATCATTGGATCAGTCTGGAAATTTTGTTGTTCAAATTTACCTTATCTGATGTTTTCTCAAAGACTCTGAGTTTAACAGGACTGGCCAGATAGATCAGTGGAATAAAGCACATGCTTAGACAGAGTACAGTGGCAGGGGTTTGATCCCTGATGTGCCTTTCTGGTCCCACCACCAGGGCATGCTGCTGAGAGGTGATTGAGACTGGTCGTGTTGGCTCATGCCTGTAATCCGGGTGCTTGGGAGGCTGAAAACAGGAGTATTACTAGGAGTCCGATTAATGTAGTGAGGCCCTGTACACCCTATACTAAAGTACATACATAAAAAAAAGGCCAGCACAAATCAAAGACTCTGAGTTTCAATTTTCCAGCAAAGCATGACTTCCTTGAAGAAAAGAGATTATGTCTTGTCTCTCCTGAATGTCAGGCAGAGCCTGATGCTGGTTGGAACCTGTGATTATTCACTAAGTGACTGATAACAGAGTCCCCTACTTTCTACTAAGTTCCCTTAACACAGCTCATAGCTAGTTGCCTCTGCCATGGGCTCCTTCTAAATCTCACTTCTGCAAGTATTCACGTAATTCTTATGTCATTGTTTTATAGCCAAGAACCTCAGTGTCAGAAGTCTTTACAAAGCCTAAAATGTATGTTGCTGCCACAAAACACTTCATGCACTGTAGAGAATGTTACCAGAAGAAACCTAGGGCTAAAGGTTAAAATTTATACAATGCACCCAACATGAAATTATTTTCCATTTATTTAAATATTTCTTTCTGAGAGCGACTAGCTGTATCATTCTGTTTCTTCATGTAATTTTTGCCAGGTTTCAGAAATGATACAAAGAAGTTTTAAAGTATAACAGAATTGTGGTTATGCAGAAGACTTGTATTTTAAGGGGTTTACTTGTCAATGTATTAGAAGTGAAAATTTCTCCACACATTAGACTACAACTGTCTACTTAGAATTTGAATGTTTCTTTCATTTTAGTACAGTAGTCTTTATATACATGATAAAGAGCCCTCTGTGTTCTACCTATCTTGTACTTACCATCAAAAAGTCTCTCCTGGGAGCACTGTAATTTTTTTTTCTTTAAAAATAGCGAGAGAAGGAAAAAATCACTTGCCTCATGTTCTTGCTTATAATAACTGTGCTTAGCTGGACTGTCTAGAAGTATATCAACATATTTAAACTCTATCCAGCTGTCCAGGAGCACTCCCATTTTTCTGGGGAAACACCACTGAACTAGAGTTTGAGTAATTTCTAAAAATAGAGATGGTCTGTCTAGGCAGATGAACAGAGGCAATGGTGCCTGGTGACTTTTAGCGTGGTTTTCTGTCTCTCTGCATCCTCTATATTCAATACGCTATCTGTTTCAGTTTTAGCAAAACACCTCTCTTGTGGTAACCCAGTCCCTGCAGTGGTTAGTTGTTAGTCAGTGCTTGCACATATAAAATTAAGAAGTTGTGCAAATTCATTGATGAGGTTTCCAGATAAATAATGTCATTCACATTTGAATGATGTGTTTAAGATCTAAAGACAGTTTTTAGATAGAGAATACTAAGTGCTCACACAGAGAACTCGGATCTGAAGAGAACAGTGATAAACATTTTTAATTGGAAGACGTTTAAAAGACATTGATTACCATAACATTAAAATACATGCACTTTAACTTGACCTTATTTTCTTACTTGTGTATCCTGTGCTCACTTAATTAAGTGGTTCTTTCTTTGTAGCTCCTACTTTGTAGGACACTATCAATAAGTCAATGTGGCCCTCACCTCCTTTTCCACTTGTACCTTCACCTCCAGTCTCATGAGCCCTCTCCCTAAATTGCTTGTCACTCTTCTCCTCAGTATGCTGTCAGAAATGCAGCCTATACTTGAGTTTCTACTGTGAAGCAAACCTACAGTACACTACTCTATTCTCTCCATAGGCTTTATTCTTCAAGACCTAATCAAATCCATCTCCCTTTATGAGTTCCTACAAACCATATACAACTAAAACAATGCTTGCTAATAAGTCACCAAACCATGAAAATATCTGGAGCAAACTTATGTGCTTATTACTTAGTGAAGGAATCCAGGCTGGAGTAGAGACAGAGAGGAATTCTAGGTATGTGATATCCTGGAAAATGCAACACTATGAAAGCAGTTCAAAGACAAGCCTTAGCCTGTAGGTTAGAAAGGTAGGTGGGGTGCAGAGGATATTTAGGCAGTGAAATTTTGTGTGGCTAATTTATGATGGTGTTTGCAAACCATACCATTGAGAAAAACTTGAGCAGGTACAATATCCAGATTGAACCCTAATGAAAATGATGAGTTGTGATCAAAATATATGGTAAATGTTTCGATAAAAAGTTATTACACATTGCCATTAATCCCCTTTGAAATAGCTTTACTTCAAACAAATCTACCCATCACTGCTGCTGTTTCTGAAGCTATTCAGGAAGTCTCTTTGCCTGGGAGTCTCCACCCACTGTGATCAAGTGCCATCAAGCAAAGAAGCAACCTCATGGTGTGTCCTCATTTACATTATTTACCTCATTCACCAGGCCTTGAGACATGTGACTGCTGCTTCTTCCTCAGAGACAAAAAAGCCAGGAAAGGTGAATGTTCTGAAGAGGCTAAGGCCGTGAGGTGATCACAAACAGCACAACCACAAACATTCCTTAATACAGAATTCTGTAGGCATGCATACTAAGTTTTAGAGGTAAAGTGACTCTTCCAAAATCATTGTGCTAAGGTACCAGTGGTATAGGAAACTCAAGTCTCCTTTTCTAAATGGGCAATCCTTGTCAGATGTTATGCAATTGACATGCTCAAATTTCCAAAGTATCTTTCCTTAAAGAACTTAACAGGAGACGCCCAGGTTGTTATTGATGGGTTGTGCTTTGTATACTCGAAGCCTGCATTTGCCTGGGAGTTGGCTTGCTCAGTTATCACTGGGTTTTCTTCTGTGGCTTTCTTGTTCCTCCTTTCTTCATGGCTTCAGTGAAACAATATGCATGTAGATTGGTTTTCAATTTCAACCACTTCACGCCTCCTTAACTGATGTAGCTACCTTTCTCTGCATAACTGTATAATCTTTGCAAGTGTGGCTCTTTAGGGACCACTCTGTTCGCAAGGGCCAGTATGGAGGCTAACTAGAAAGGTGCACTAGTATATGCAAACATATCTTTAATTTTCCTCTTCAGAGAGCCAGCCTGTCAGGTAGTTTTTTCATTTCCAATAGCAAATTGAACACGTCGAGTGAATGCAAGAACTAATCAAGAAAACCAGACCTGAAAGTGTACCGAATTCATTTTGAAATTTAAATTACATGATCAAAGTGTATACATTAATGAAAGGCAGTAAAACACACTGATAAAATTCTTTTCTAATATCATATCAATTATTGCTTTACTCTCTCTCAAGTAAATGTTAGTTTTTTAAAAAAGTAATAAAAGAGAATAAGAGACAAGATAAAAATGCCATAGGATTGACCTGCTACAATTTTGTAGTTGGTTAGGTTTCTAAATTTCTGTGTAAAAATGTGCAATTTATTTTTATCACATTCTGTAGTGATTTATTAGAATATCAATGATTGATGGAAAATACCATCTCCATGTTAAGTCTAAGGCATTTGATATTCAGAGAGACAGTGATGTTAGCTCAAGTACCTATGTCATAGGGTAATAGTATCACTAAGCTTCTCTTCTGGAGGGTTAACAACTTAAGTTTGCAGACCAAAAAATTAGAGAAAATAAAAGGACTACAATGATAGCCAATATTTTGGCCCTAGCTCTACTGTAATAAGATATAAAATTGATCACCTTTTTAAAAGGGTTAAATGTGTTGATGAATGATGGTTAAATAGCAGTAATTAAAGAACCAAGTATTTGGGGAGTCTACCTCCAACTTTTTATCATTGACACCAGTAAAAGTAATCAAATCTTACATGCTATTCTAAAAAGCCTCTTTTGTCAATTTGGAAGTTGTTCTAACGCATGTCACTTAATTGCTAATTGGGAAAAGAATTATTTCTTGCTGTAGTATGGTTTTGGTTATACTTACTGCTTGCTGAGTAAACTAAAAATTTCCTACTATAAAGTTTATGAAAGAAAGCATTTGCAAATGTTTCTATCCCTTTCAACAAAAATCTGCAACAGCCTTCAGACTTTTCTACTTGACAGGTTGCCTCAGAATTGCTTTATTTACTCGTTAGGGATTTTTCTCTGAATAAAATCAGAAACATATGATTTAGAGAATGATTGTTCTCATAGTCTAGTTGTTCCATCTTAATTGTGTTTCTTCCATAGATAATAATAGTTCTGCATGGGTAGTGTGTCTTTATTTTACAAATGTGTGTGTTTTAAAAATTAATCTGGACTTTAAAAAAAAAAAAAACACCTGTGGACGACTTAAGGAAAAATTTAAGCATACACAGCAAGGTGGGAAATCATTCTGTAGATATCTGAAGTAATATTTCATAATAGGACAGAAAACACCAAGAAAATGTATATTACACACTTCAGCTTTCTACCCAAGAACAAACAGAAGTAGTATCTGACTTTTCAGAAACAGCAGTAGGTGCGTCGCAAATGTCATTCCATTCTGCAAGCAAGGACCTTGCCCACTGCACTCTACTCCTGACACACCTCTATCATTGCTTCTGGGTACCATCCTTCTGGGTGCCATCCTGAAGATTGGATCTCCCAGATATTTTCCAATCCAATATTTCCCCACCTAAACTGCCAACGTCTTTGCCTATGCCTTATCCTCTCTTGCCTGGTATTGATGTAGACAAGCCACAATCCTTGCATTGAGTGCAACTTTCTTCTTTGGTTCTTCAGCTTTCACCAAGCATAACCATTTCAAGTTTGTACCTAGTTGTGCCATGTTTCCACTTAAGAATTTGCAATGCCTTTCCATTGCTTTGAGCACAGACTCTGCTTTTTTTTTTTTTTCATAAGATCACTTCCTTTGACTCATCTCTACCACCCCAGTCCAATTTCATTCTCCCCACCTTCACATGCTAACTGCATTTCTCTCTTTCCATGTTTTAAGGCCTTGCACCTTTTTTTAAAGGAATGTTCTTCACTCTGCTCTTAACAGAAAATGCATCGTCCTGGTTGAGCTTTTATCTCAGTGGTTTGTGTTCATTACCAGTGCAGACTAGACTGCGTTCTGGTAGAAATCATTCTTCATCTTAGAACAACTTATTTTATTTTGGAATGATGTGATCATGCCTAGAAACATTTGTTTCTGCTACTAACCTGTGAACTGTAAGAAAAGAATAGACTGCATCAGTTTATGGTCCTTGTTACTTCTGAAGTCAGGAACAGTGACACAAGCTCAGAATTCACTGAATATTTACTGAATAAATGAATGTATGTATCAATGTTAAATATCATTAATTATAGAATGAATGAAAACTTGTTTATACATATCAGTATACTTATTTTCCAAGTTATTACCTAATAATGAAGACTAACTTTCAGAATTTTTGATAATAGGTTTTTAAAATTTTTAAACAATTATGAGGGGCCAGGTTTTGATTCTTCCCACTTTATTTTCTTACACTGTTAATCAACAACCTAAAATTAGTACATCATTTCTTCATTCTCCAAAAGTTTCTACTAATTCAATATTGCAAATAATTCAGTATTAACTCAGAATTAAATCCATAGCTAAGTCAACTCAAGTGGCAGTGACTTTCTCCACTGTGGTTACTTAAGCCTGAAGTGAATATTGCCATTCTACTTGTGCTTTTGGCCTGGAAGGTATTCAATTTCTTCTTACTTGCCTGGCCTCTCTCTTAGAGTTTGGTGTTTGTCTTTCCATATAAGCTTTTGAAATTACTAGAGAATCTCAGAGTCCTATTCCAGGTCCTCCTGCCTAACAAAGCAAAATCAAGTGTACAACACTGGGTGGCCTTCCAAGGTGTTGTGCATTCAGAGTTAGAGATTCTTCTCAGGTACTTTGATTCATTCACTCTTCATCTGATGTGATGACTCATTTGGCACTTGGGAAGACATTCAACGCCTTTCCACAGTGTCATTGCTAATGTATAGGTAGTAATGAGCATGGTGGTGCATATAAAACTCCTTATTCTGTGGCTTAATGAACTGTACCCTCGAAGACATAACTAGTCACCTGTGACATTGAGACTAAAGCATCTTAATACCGTTATTGACTGAAAAAAAATGAATGTGAATGGGCTGCGAAAATTATAATGCTCAATTAGAAGATATTATTTTTGCTGAGCATAATATTTTAAGAGTACTGTGGTACTTAGAGTTTCTTCACTCTTCTATGGGAGCTTGCAATTTTTAAGCAGACACTTTGAGTCCATTTGTTTTGTTTTATGTTTTTAACTTTTTTGTATAAGTGGTTTTAATGTGTTTGTTCTTCTGAAGAGAAATTCAAAACTTGTATGCTTCATGCAATATAGTTCTACAGAACGATGTATTTAAAGTGGAGTTCAGACAAAGGAAGGTAGTAAAACACAAAGATGTGCACAAATCCATATAGCTCTACTGAATGGCTTATGATGAGCTGAAGAAATAGAGCTCAAATATAATTCAGAGACATCAGGGGAGAAAATCCTCCTTTAGGAATACAAATGTGGTCATATATTGGCTCTTTACTGCTTTGTAACTTGTAAAACTTGCCACTGCTTAGTTTTGGTTAACAAAATATTTTAGAGTAATTCTTTCTTGTTGGATAGGGAAGAGCTCCTTAACACTTGCCCCATTTAGGAATATCTTGCCTGTAGCCAGCTTGGCTTCTCTAGCCCGAGGACAGACACCAACTACCATGACACAGTGACCGCCACCAGCTAAGAACATGAGCTTGGGTATATTTCCTGCCCTGAATGTCTAGCAATCCCTTAACTGTACACTGTCTTTTATTAGACTTATTTTATGTTCTTGCTTTTTCTCCTATGTTTGGTACATGTAATGTCTGGCAATCTAGATCAAGTACACCTTCACACCAGGTCAAATCTTATTCCAAGGTAAAGCTCATGTGACATTTTAACATAAAGGAATGTTAAAAATTAAAAGTGAAATTGATTTTTTGAAAAATCACTCATTCAAGTGAGTCTGGTGGGCTTCTTGGCTCTCCCTTGGCTGCTGTTCAGCTGTATTCTTTTCTTGGATTCTCCTTCGGGAACTTATGCAAAAGAGCAGATAAGTAATTAGTGACTTAGAACCCAGGCCACTAGTCTCATCCAGGCTAGGAACAGAGACGCGCTGCACCACTCACTAGCCCTCCAAGCTGTCACCACGTTACTTCACTTCAGCATCACAGTCTGTTAAGAGGAAGACAATAAGATGATGTATGCAAATCAGTAAGCATTGTAACTGGCTTCTACAGATGAATACATAAATGTTAATTATTATGAAGTCACTTCAGCTTTCCTTTAATCATAGGTATATTCACTACTTGAATCTGTGTGCATTAGAGCAGTGTTCTTCAGCTTTATCCACGCTGAAAGACAGTAGTTTTTTTTAAAAAAATTCCAATCTTTTCACAGAGAGGTTGCATAAAATTCAATACAGTTCAATTACTAGAAATATTTTAAAAATATAAAATGCAAACCAGAGATCTTACTTTTGTATTTAACAGATCAAACAAAAAAGTATTCAGTTAAACTGCTAAAGATGTTGATATGTTGTCACTCAATTTGTAAGCCTGTTTTATTAAAGAAGTGAAATAGAATTTTCAGGGGGGCACAGGCCTATGGACCATAACTCAGAACAAATATAGAGACTGTATATTCCTATTTTTGTTTCAAATGGAGTAGCTCCATTTTAAAATCTTCAAATGTTCACTGACATTGTCATTATATACACATGTCTCAATGTTGCATTTGGATTACAACAAATGTAAAAACCACCAAATAGATGAAAAGTCTTTAAAACAGTGACAGAGGCAAGGCTAGCAATCTGCCTTTGAGATGACAGCACTAACCCCTCCTTCCACCCCTTTGACGAAATTCAAAGAAAGAGTTTGCATTTCTGCACTTACACAGAAAAAAATCCTAAAACTCATGGTAGCACTTATCTTGGTTTTGTTACAGATACTCAGCTTGATTCCTTCTACATAAAGCATTATGAAGTTTGTATCTTCCATTTGGGCAAAATCCCATAGGACTCATGTAGGACTTCTATAGATGAAGTACAGGGGCTTCAGCCTAGCACGTTGGGTCTGGAGCTCAACTTTTACCCACCTGATCTCTTACTATGACCTTCCATCCCTTCTTGGCCCTTGCTTGAGGAGTTTATCACAACATCCATGCTTTTTAAGGGAATACTTATGGCAGTGATTATAGCCAAAACAATTACAAATTTTTTCAGTGTTTCTTTGAACAATGAGCAAAACGTGTGCACAGGTTGAGTAAAGGGGAGGAGAAATTAATCTGGAGTGTTCATATGTTTCTTGTCAACTTAAAATTTATGTTATTTTAAGAGTCTACTTTTATGCTGTCTTTCTTCTTCTTTACAATCATATTTGCTTCTTCACAAGGAAGGTCATCTCAGTCAGTACAGTAGCATGCACCATTGAAGTTTCTCACCTATCCTTGTCCATGTGAAGATGTAGATAAAAACTGGCAACATCACAGGCTTATCTAATGCTTAGTTGCATGAGTAGTTGAGCAAGTAAGTGGCTGTATCGCTTATCAGTTACCTTAATGTCAATATGTAAAAAACAATCACAAAGCTAGGCACGCAGGGTCTTATTGCTTGTGCATCTAGAGCCAAGTGGAGTTATAGATCTAGATGGTGGCTCTAGATCTTGGCAGGAAGCTATCGGAATAATCAAACACTGAGTAAGGCCAGCTGATTGTGCTCCAACCAGGCCAGGGTCAGCATGCTCTCAGGGCAGGATGAGGCACAAGAGAGGGCATGAGCCATAGCCCGAATATCCAGTCAGCTCCTCTTCCCACTCTTCACCTGGGCATAAGACTCCACAGCTTACAAGTTACATATTATCAATTTGTAGCAGCATGGTGAATGATTGGTACCCATTTTGAAATTGATCACTTTTCTTAAAAAGTCAGTTCTTTTGCATGAATAACATGATGAACAAGAACAGCTAAATAATTATATTTATCATGAGAAAAACAAACGTACTTAGACAAGTTTCTTAAATATCTTGGGTGTCTCAGTCTCTTCACTGCTAAAATGGTACTAATAAAAGTACCAATCACGTGGGATTGCAGTCAGGATTACATTGATGGGCAATATGTAGTGTTGAAAACAATGTCTTACATAAAAGTATGCATGCTTTGAGCATTAGCTGAAGTTATTCTCATTGTTATTAATGTTTGAGCACGGACCCTTAAGTATTGTCAAATATGTGATTATGGTGTAGAGTGATCCCAAAACTTTCTGAAGCCTATATAATTTATAATATATTTTTGCTAAAATTTATAGCACTAGTACCATCTGTTCATGTTTCACGAATTATAATTTTTGGAATTTATAGATGTGCATATTCTGGAGAAGCAGATTTAACATTATAGAGCCAGTTGGGATGTATTTTTATTTATAAATTCAATCTATCACACTTATAGATGTGTGGTAAGCTCTTCAGGTTTTGGTTTCAATTTGCTTTGGTATTGACGTTAAGAAATTAGTAGCAGTACCGAGGGATCACCCTCTCGGGACCCCCCTCCTGTTCCTCTCTCGGACAGGAACTTCCTTTCTCTTAATAAATCTATTCTGCTCATTAAAAAAAAGAAATTAGTAGTGGGCTTGTGAATGCCATCAGCTTGATTGAAATGTCTCAGAGTGCTGCGGCCAATCTGCAACTGGCTTTATGTGGTGACAAGAACACAGTCCTGTGGGGGACTTGCAGTCCTGCATTGTTTGTGTGTTGCCGAATAGCACATCTCTTAATTTTACAAAAAAAGATGTCATATGAGTATTATTAATGTATAAACCCTATCTGTGTTAAATAAATGAAATATTATATCAATTACTCATTAATATTTGGCCATTTAATAAGCAAATTACAAAACCTAAATGTAGGAAAAAATTAACATGTTTTACAATACTTTAATAAATTATTTGATATATTTAAATGTGTGAACCTCTAAATGCTGGGTGACACTGGTACTGGCAAAAAAAATGCTTTAATTTGCAATTTTGTTACCTTGGAAACAGCATCTATCATAGCATGTAGCCCAATGAATATAAGTATTTATGGAGACTACTCCTTTGGTGAGAATA
>PVKN010031063.1:0-12585 GCA_004027915.1 Capromys pilorides | reverse complement strand
CAACGAAGGTTGTATAGATTATAAAATTGGTATATTGAGTTATAAGGCTACTAAGCTTTGATTTGGTATTTCAGAATAGGGTTCTGGATTCGACTTTTAGCAAAAGTGGCCAATGAACAGAAAAGGTTGACTGTTTTCTTAAGTAACATAATATAAACTTGGTTTATCACAGTCACAATTTGTGATCAGCTGGGCTTAATGCAGCCCAGAGGCCAGATGGCTATAGTTTGGTTTATCATTACTATTGCCCTGTTGTTGTGCATGCTCAGCCTCTCAACAATTCAGTTTTTTCATCTGTAAAAGGGGGTAATATTTGTCCTCTATCAACTTTTCAGGGTCACTGTACCACAAATTGGATTTTGCAAGACAAAATGTTTGACAACCATTGGCTTTATGATATATACCAAAAATTTTAAATTGGGAATTGTTTTTAGCCCCCTCACCAAAAAAAAAAAAAAAAAAAGAAGAAAGTAAAAAAAAAAATCTGCCTAAAACAAAACCCACTCAGGCACTGTAGATGAGGACAAGACAAAAATAAGTTGGGGTATAAAGAAGGACAGTGTTGACTTAGAATTAGGACAGTGACAGACAAAGGATAAGAGTGTTTATCGACTAGGAGGAGGATGACTTTATTTGAGTTGGTCAGAAAATTTCTGTTTCGAATAGACAGAAAGGTTTGTGGTGGATCAGATAGATTTGATTTTCAGGTAGAATGATGCTACTATAGATTATAATGGTGCAGAAATAAGAGTAGAATGATTGAAAGGAATTACTTTTTTGCGGAATGTTTACATTTGTACTGTGTATGGTGCCTAGTGGATTTTCTTAGGCTTTAAGTTAAGATTCTTACTATGGTGATGCACACCTGTAATCTCAGTACCCTGGGAGGCTGAAACAGGTAGATTGCCAACTTCAAACCCAGCCTGGGCTATATACTGAAGGTCCTGGGTTCAATGCCCAGGACCACCAAAAACCAAAAAAAAAAATCCCCAAAAACCTCCCAACAACAGCAAATTATTAGTAAGACACCTACTTGTTTTCTAATAAAATAAAACTTTTTCTTGCTCACAAATTTTGGAGATTTGTTCATATTCTAGTATTTGTTTTCTGTGGGCAGCAGTGGTGGTTCTGTAAGAGCCTTGGAGACCAGGGTTGTTGAGGACAGCAACCAGTTAATGGTCTAGTGGTCATGGTCCTTGCTTTCCAAGTTTTGCTTAGTCATCATATGTTGTTTTTTTTATCTTGTTCTTACCATTCCTTCATGCTGTTCTCAATTAAGAAAGATTTTTTTCTTCTTAGATGAAATAGAGCATTTTTTTCTCCAGCAAACATTGACTGAGCATTTAAAAATGTTTGGAAATTCTAATTTGTTTTTATATTTGTGTTATAGTTTCAGAGATACAGTTTTGGTATTTTAAAATCCAAGGTCCAAGGTCCTGAAACTATTTACTTTTCTTTGAGTCAATGTCCCACCTGGTCCTCTGTATTTACTTTTAATTATCAAAGTATGCTTTTACGTGAGAAGACTCTGAGGGTCATAGATATAGTAGGTTCATTGCAAAATCCTGTCACTCAAAATTCGTGATAACTTGAATGGCCCTGGAGTGTCTTCTCAGGGAAACTCTGGGAACTTTTTAGGATAAATTAGGAAGACATATATGTCAGCTGAGTCAGCTACTTTAGGAGAAGACAACTTTAGTTTTTACATCTTGAGATGTCAGTTTTTTTCTAAAGATCAGGATATCATCTTTAAGATGTTAGTTTCATACTTATCACTGTCACAAATAATTTGGAACATTAAATAGAGATGCAAATTACCTTATTGATCACTGATGTTCTAATTTGCATTTTATTTTCTGTTATAATTCTATATTTGCTTTCCTCTTCCTTAAAAAGGAGAAATTGGGGAAAAATAGGGACATACAGGTTATAAACTTTAGTCTGGCTTTTATTTTACAGTTCAGACTAACACAGTGAAAGGATTTAAGTGTTTTTATTTGCTTGGTACAGTTTTGCTGTTTTGCCCAGGCTGGTCCTGAACTGAGGGGCTCAGTGACGATCCTGCCTCAGCCCCCTAAGTACTGACGCTACAGGTGCTTACCTCTAGCCTTGCTCATGTGGTCTTTAAACATTGTTTTTCTCTTCTCTTCATAAGCGATGAACTCTAAGGAAAGAGGGAAGAGATCAAGGCAAAAGTTGAGAGAGAAAGTAAGATTGTGAGAATGGACAATGAGATAAAATCATGTATTTTTATGTTTAGATAGACTTTACTTTCTTTGTATTCAGTGTGTAAAAAGCTCAGAAACAACTTGTTATGGCTGGCATTGATCATAACTCTGGGTTTGTGGACCCAAAATCTTGATTTGTTGTCCTTGTTTTTGCGTATCTTCCTTAGGGAGAGAGTTGAGAGGGAGATCATTATTAGTGCATTCATGCAGTGCAGCAAGAGACTGACATGATAAGTACAGGACTAAAATAGTTACACGAAAAGGATAGGGTCTAGAAAGCATTGGCATTGGTTTTAGTGGTGGAAAACCTTGGTGCTCTTGAGAATAAAAGAACAAAATTGCATTAGCATAGGGAAATGAAGTTGGAGGTTGAAAAATAATAGCACATACTCACCAAAACTCTAATAGTGGAGAGGTGATACCTCAGGGAAGGCTGAAATTGGTAGCTGGGTCAAAGCACATCTTCCCTATATGATTGCAAGTCGTATTTCACTACAGGCAGCTCTTTGAATTGACTGTGCAGAGACTGCTTAACGACACCATACATGCACTCTTCTTTTTGTAGGCGGCACTCCCCCTATCGCACACTGGAGCCAGTGCGTCCTCCAGTGGTACCAAATGATTACGTACCTAGCCCAACCCGTAATATGGCTCCCTCGCAGCAGAGCCCTGTGAGGACAGCTTCTGTGAATCAAAGAAATCGAACCTACAGGTATTTTCTCTACCTCAGCGCAAAATGTGATGGTCACAGTACCATAATCTGCTCAGATCACTTCAGTGGAACTTACCACCTTGCAAGTGCTAAGTCTAAGCTCTTTTCCTCACTCTGCTCTCCCAAATCTCATCTGATTCCATCTCTCTCTCCTCATTTCTGGTGCAACTTTGAGCAGTCAGGAAGTTGGAAACAGACATCTCAAAGTGCAAACTTTTGTACAGAGATAATAGTTCAGTTCATCTGAAAAAACAATTATGGACCAGATATGGCAAACTTCAACTTGTTTTTTGGTGGAACTTTACAGATGAAAAACTATACATAATAAAACACTACAATGGGATAGTTTAACAATATGTTACAAATTTAAATTAAATTATTTGTTTAAGAAAATGTTTTTATTGAGTTTCTTCAGATAGACGTTTAAACTGGAATATTTATTTTTTTGTATTGAGCTCCAACAGTTTTTACTTATATTTATGGAGAATTTTTCTTTATAATTTTTCTTCATATATTCTATTAAAAGATGTTAAAACAAGCTTAATGAACTCAGCCTTTTCCCTAGTTTTATTACAAAATTCATATTTGAAATGAAAGGTTTTTAATTATCTTTTTTATAGCTATCTTCATTTTAGAACATTTTGGGAAATGCTAATGAGCTCTTCCTGTGCATAAATGTTCATATTTCGGTGGCTCTTATCTCTCTAGCAGCAGTGGGAGTAGTGGAGGAAGCCACCCAAGTAGTCGCAGCAGCAGTCGGGAGAACAGTGGAAGTGGGAGTGTGGGGGTTCCTATTGCTGTTCCCACGCCGTCTCCTCCCAGTGTCTTTCCAGGTAAAACACCAGCAGTGCTTTCTCTCTACTTCCCTGTCGTAAATTTGAGTTCAATTTGAGATTGAATTACAGTGCACTTTCTTCTTAATCACACTTTTCTTATTCCATTAGGACCTCATGAGTATTGGAAAGTCTTTATGTATTTGATATTTTAACCAAGTGCTATAACTTGTTTTTGCTTTCTCTTTGTGTTTCCGTTACTTGGTTCTGTGCCTTTGAACTGTGGCCGAGTCAGTGCCACTTTGGTATGAGTTGCATGAGAAACTTAAGCTGGTGTTATGACATTGTGTGTCCTTGGACACAGAAGGGACTTGGTGTGAGAAAAATAGAAAAAAAAGGGTATTTTTTTAGTAGTCTCCGGAGTGCTACCCTTTTCCTGTTAATCAGAAAAATGTGCTTATTTAATGTGAGGAAACTATTAAAATTTGATTTTAAAACCATGACACAAGTATCCAGTTAGGATATTACATATTTACTTATGTAACAAATAGATAATATGTTTTAACAAGTCAGGGGAAAAGATTTGTGGGCTTTTTAAAGTTCTTTTTTACCTGTTAAGATATTATCTGGAATATATATCTTATTTCGTGAGTTGTATAATTCAAGTGAAGTACTGTTTTTCAAATGTATTATATTTAATTTTGTATGCTATTTACTGAATGTTATGCTCAAATAATTATGCAGAGAGCAGTTTTTTCCAGGTTGGTTGCTTTCAGGTAAAAAACAAATGTCTTTTTTTAAAATGAGTTAAAAAAAAAAAAACACCTGACTTTCCCTGAGCATCTGAAATTATTGTCTGTACACTAATTGGCCTTCACCCTCAGCGCCGTGCCCTTGCCACCTCTCTCTTCGTTAGCGAGAGCACTGAATGTGTAACACAAACTACTCCAACACCTTTTCTAACTCTGCTCTCCTGACCGCCCTAACCTGCCTCTTGCTCCTCTTTTCCTCAGCCCCCGCTGGCTCTGCCAACACTCCTCCCCTGCCTGCTACTTCTGCCTCTGTCCCTTCCCCTCTTGCTCCTGCGGCCGCCCCCCCCTCTGCTGCCCCAGATGCCGCTGCTGGGGGCGCCCAGACCCTTGCTGATGGCTTCACTTCTCCAGCTCCCCCCGTTTCTTCCAATCCACCTACCGGTGAGTATTGGCTTATGCCTTGGCATGCAGATCTGGGCACCTGGCTATTCTCTTAAATGGAACACCAGCTTCATGATTTTGTTTGGTGCAGCTGTGTACTTTGTATTAAAAAATAGGAATAATGTACTGACTGGAAATTACATATGACGAAAGATTTGATTTCCTGGGAAAATGAAGATAAAATTTCTTGTCCATTGTTTTAATAGAGTGGCACAAATAGACTTTGTGTGTGTGTGTGTGTGGGGGGGGTTTCCTATGCAGTTCAGGCTGGTCTTGAACTCACTTTGTAACCCAGCTTACTCTTGAACTCATGATCTTCCTGGGCCAGCCTCCTGAGTGCTAGGCACAAATAGACTTTTTAAAAAATTATTTTAATTCCATTTATTAAAGATTTGTGAAGTTAGTGTAGAGTTACCATTAGAAATGTTAGATATTTTCCCCTAGAGTACGCTGAGATGTTGATTGAGACTGAGTGTGGTGGAGCACACCTGTAATCCCCGTGCTTGGAAAGCTGAAAACAGGAGGATCACTACAAGTCTGATCTGAGTAGTGAGACCTTATAGATCCTGTACTAAATTTTAAAAAAGTTAGATATTCCAACGTATATTTTATTGGAAATATTTTGTATAACAATTTGAAAGCCTCTATAAGTCTGTTGTAACAGAATCTGTTGCTTACTTTAAGCACTGGAAACTCAGATAGTGAATATCTCAGGTTTGGGTTGACTGGTGTTTTAGAGTTTTAAAACTGCAACCTAAAATCTGTTTTAATGGGGCGTAAGGTAAAGGCTCAGTAGGTACAAAATACATTTGAACACTTAATGTAAAATTTGTTAGTAAGCAGGTTCCTATCTATTCTAATGTGTGTGAGGATATCACCGTGGGTTTAACTTGTTAGCAAAGTACTTACTTCACAGCATAAATGCTTTCATAGCTAGTTGTTTACATGTTTTAAAACACTGTCAGCTAAATTGGATTTTGTACAGTGTTCTATTACAATAGCTTCTATAATAGTATTTGTAAAGCTTTCTGTAGAGAATAAATATAAACATTATTCTTTGTTGTAAATGTGGTACAACTTGTTAGGCCAAACTAGGTAGCTAAATATCAGGATCTTGTTTTCTTATATCAGTAAAGAATATATCTTTACCTTGGCTGTAAATCAGAAAGGACAAATTGCTTCCAGCTGAGAGTCAGCATCTTAGCAATCAGATAATAATTTAATAACAGATGCTTGGCTTAGAGTGTTCATCAAATAAGTATTTGTTATGTGAGCAAGTAATTTTTGAAGTGCAATTTTTAAAAATAAAAAGCAAGATACATGTCTTCATAATTTGTATCAGTGTAATCTCTTTTATACAGTTACCTCTTCTTTTGTGGTGCTGGAGATTAGCCATTTTCCCAGCCAGTTTTCTTTTTTTTTGTCTTTTTGAGACAGGGTCTCACTGCTTGGTGCAGGCTGGCCTTGACCTAACTATGTAGCTCCTCTGGCTCATAGCAGTCTTCTTGCTTTAGCCTCCCAAGTGCTGGGATTACAGGCATGTGCCACCACATTTTAAAGTGTGAGATAGGCTCTGATGAAGTTGCTAAGTTGCTCACGTTACGGTTGAATGTGAGATCTTCCTGCCTCAGCCTTCCAAAGTTCTGGGATTACAGGTGTGCACCACCATACCTGTTTTAAAGTTGTATTTGAATAACCAAATAGGGTTTGATATAAAATAAAATTCACCTCTTTAATGTGTATTTGTTTGAGAGTTTTGACAGATGCATATAATCATAACCATCACCACAGTCGACATATAGAATGGTCTTATTATCCCAGAGACGTCTGTTGCGCACCCTTCTAGCCAGTCCTTCACCAGGTTGTGGTAACCCCTTGATTGTTTCTTTAAAGTCCCTCAAGTCTTGTATTTGTAAATGTCATATAAATGCAAGTGTGTGCTATGTAGTGTTTTTGGCCTGGTGTTGGACATACAGCCATGTTGTTGCATGTTTATGTATTTTGTTCTTTTATTTCTGCATAATTACCTTTGTATGATGTACCAGAATCTGTTTCTTTGCCAGTCGAAGAACATTTGAATCATCCTTAGTTTTGAGCCCCATAAAAATTCACAGGTTTCTGTGTGAACCCAGGTTTTATTTCATTTGAGTAAGTACTTAGGTGCTAGGATTGCTAGCTTGTAGTATAAATAAATGTTGAACTGCCAACTGGTTTCCCAAAGTGGCTGTAAAATTTTGTGCCTCCACCAGCAATGTATGAGACTTAGGCGCATCCTTATCAACACTTGGTCCCTTGAGTTCTGTTTTCAGCTACCCTGGTAGGTATGTGATGTTTGTTGTGTGGCAACCAACCCCTCATCCTTTTTTTTAAGCTGGGCATAGACCCCAGGTCTTGCACTGGTGTGTACCTTAGCGCCCTCCCCCACTTTTTAAAATGTATTTGCTACAGGGTCTGCAGGATCTCACTACACAGATCAGACTTGTAGTGATCCTCCAGTTATCAGCCTCTCAAGCCCTGGGATTACAGACATGCTCCACCATGCCCAATCTCAGTTACTATTTTAGCACGCCCCAGGCGTGGGGAGGCGTGGGGCTAGTAAGGCTTGCTGGGGATTGAACCTCAGCTGCTGTGTTTGCCTAAGCTGGTGCTTTAGTCCGCTGAGCTATCTGGCTGGCCCTCGTTAGCCCTTTTTATTCTTGATTCCCCCCCCGCCCCCCAAGGACTGGCGTTCGAACTCACAACTGTGTACTTGCCAGGCAGGCACTTGTGCCATGGACGTGTCTCCCCAGCCCCCTTTTCTTTTCTTTTTGAGATAGGATCCTGCTAAGTTGCTCAGGCCGGGCTCAAGTTTGCTGTTCTTCTGCCTCAGCCTCCAGGAGCATTCCCCATCTTTTTCATAAGTTTTTTTTTCCTTTATTGCTGAGTTCTTTTATATTTTGAATTCTTTATCAGTGTGTGCATTGTAGATGTTTTCTTCCATTTTGTAGATTTCCAGTTTGTCTTTTTTCTTCTGTGGATTGTGATTTTTTTTGAGAACTTTTTAGTCATAGTCATAAATTTTATTTGTGTTTTCTTTGACTGGCTATGTTCTACAATTATTTTTCTCCCTCTTTTTGTTTTGGTACTGGGAATTGAACTTAGGACCCTGTACTTGCCAGGCAGACACTATATACCAGTGAGCTATATCCCTGGCCTTCTACATGTTTTTTTTTGGGGGGGGGAGGGGAATAAAAATTTATTTATTTATTTATTTATTTATTTATTTGGCACAGGGTCTCACTACACAACTTGTGCTTATAGTGATCCTCTTGTCTCAGCCTTCCCAGTGCTGGGATTACAGGTGTGTGCACCCGGTTTTGGTGGCTGGCACAGTGTGCCCAGAACTAGCACGGAATTGAACCCAGGTCCTTGCACTTGCCAGGCAGACACTTGGACCACTGAGCTATCTTGCCAGCCCCTTCTGCAAGTTTTAAATTTCTGGTTTTGTAGTTAGGTTTTTGATAACTAGCCAGTTTTCTTTTTAAACCCCCAGACAAGATAAATTCCATATTAGTGTTACAAATAGTGTTTGATGTATTGTCCTTGAATCATTGTAGATTTCTAACTTAAATGAGAATTTAGACTAGATCTAACTGTATTAAATTCATAATGGTATTAATCACTAAATGTGTTTAACTTGAACATCCTAGTTTGTTCTGGATTTAATTATTAAAAGCCAACATTGCCTCTCTGTCCAGTGGTTCAAATGGATAAATGCTCACCTATTCATCATGGTTACTGAGACTGTTCAGTTGGTAGTGGATTAGGTGTGAGCTTGAGTATTCCAGATTTTATGCAGCAGAGTTGAGTTGAAAGTTTTAATGCATATGTGGAATGAGTAAGTGTGATGGTAAATTTTGAGCACTGTATTTTTGCAATATTCTCTATATGACTCCTTGTGAACCCAGCTTTTGTACATTCATGGGGTTCCCACAATGTAGTTTGGCAGTATAGGCTGTTCAGGAAATGCAGGTAAGAGAACAGCTTGTCAGAGGGTTTCCTCCCTCTTCTCCCCTCCCTTTTTTTTTTTTTAGCCCCTTTGCTTCTTCAGCTCTTCTTACTTCTCCGTGCCTGTCTCCTGCTTCTGAATGTTCTCCTTTGGGGGTTTTGTTGATCTGTCTGTAACAGGTCCTCAGCTGGTCAAGGATAATGGGGCCAAGTAAAGGTAAAACCAAGTTCCTATTTGGAAACCAGCAGGTTATGGTGGTACATACCTGTAATCCCAGCTGCTAAGAAGGCTGAGGCAGGAGCATCTCAAATACAAGGACAGTCTGTGCATTTAGTGAGACCTTGTCTTAAAATAACATTTAGGAAAAAGGGGTTGAGGGGTCATTGCTGTTTCTTAGTTTGTGCAAGACCCTGAGTAGGGGTGGGTAGAAGGGTCACTGCCCAGTGTTGGATAAAGAAGTTAGCATCTGGATTGTATTAGGAAAGTGTATGGCTTAAGCTGTGCTTGCAGTTGGCATCAGCTGTTGAGCTCTGAAGAGCAAAATAGGGTGAAATTGATAAGTATGCACAGGTTCAAGCGTGACAGAAGTAATGTATGTGTCCACTCACTTTTCATATTACAGCTTATTTGTAGTTACAGATTTCATAAACTTAATTTTGAGACAATAACTTTTGAGATGGGTATTTATGATTGTATAAAGACATTTGGTTTGGAATTATGTCATCAGACTTTGCTGAAATAATTTTTCTTTAGACATATTCTTTGTTACCTTAATTGTACCATTTCTTCTTCTTCTTCTTCTTATTATTATTATTGTTATTATTTTGGAGTAAGATTGTATATCAAACAGTTTTCTTTTTCCTTTCTTTGTGTCATTCTTGTTTAGTTTCCAGTGTTGAATGGTTGCTTTGTTTTAGAGGAAGGGGATTGTCTTTAGTTCATTTTATGCTGCTGTTACAGAATACCACAGACAAAGTAATTTATAAATGGTAGAAATCTGCTTCTCTCTGGACTTCTGTGTAATCTGATATTATAGATGCAAGTCTGTAACCTCAGCATTCTTGGAGGCTGAGGCAGGAGGATTACCAATTCAAAGGCGGCAAGAACAATCCGGGGTTCAGTCTGCAGGACAGCCAAAACCACACCAAACCAAGTTCCCTACAGATAGGAAGTGTAGTGGCAAAAGCCATGCATTTCTTTATCTGCGGAGGCTCTTCTTCCTGTGTTCTATGTGGAAGGCCTTCCAGGGCAGGAGAAGGGAGCACAGAAGAGAGAGAAGACCACAGGCAGGCAAGTTCACCCTCTCCTCAGGAACCCACTCTCTTCCCGTGAACACAGTGTTGTCACTGCTTCAAAGTCCCAGCTTCCTGCGGTCTTCCTGGGAGCAGCTGTCCAGCAAAGAGCTTTAGGGGACAGTCAAACTATAGCAAAGGCCAGGAATTTTAATTAATTGTGGTGATGTTGGAAATTCCATGAGTGATTGGTAAAACTCTAACGTTAGCTAGTTATCTAGATTTAACTTTTTCTAAACTCAGTCATATTTTCATATATTTATTGGTTTTTGTTAAGTTTTAATTTTTATCACTACATGTTTGTAATATATGATGACATTCATGGTAGGGAATTGATAAATGTGTGTAACACGTCTCAATTCCTTTTCCCCCTTTCTTCTACTTCCTTTCATTTTTATCTTTCTGCTTTTGCATTTTGATGCAGTGCCAGCTAAGTGATACCTTTCCTCTTGTGGTGATTCTCAGATGGTAATATATTAGGCTAAACATAGTTATTTTTAATAATTATGATTTGGGTAGTACACATACGTTTCTTCATCTGAGAGTTTTTCTTGTGTGTCTCTTCAGGCCATCCTGTTCAGTTCTACAGTATGAATAGGCCTGCCTCTCGCCACGTGCCCCCGACCATAGGGGGCTCCCTGCCCTACCGACGCCCTCCCTCTGTAACCTCACAAGCCAGCCTTCAGAACCAGATGAATGGTGGGCCTTTTTATAGCCAGAATCCAGGTGAGTTTTTCTTGTGCATTTTATGTATCTATTTTAAAATCTTTAGTTAGAAAACTCTTTAATTACAAATAATTGGCACATGGCAGGTGGTAATACTATTTGTTGAATGAGGCAGAATGAATGGATACTTGCATTTAATATTGAATCTTTCATCTCTGTTCTTAAAAAACAATTTCATGATTTCCCTAAAAGTTGTAGAAATTAATCTTCCTGAGCAGAACAGCAGAATCCTTTTATAAGCAGAATCCTTTTGAATGTGCTGTTGGTTACTTGGCTTTTGTTTTTGGTGGGACCAGAGTTCAAACTCAGGATCTTGCACTTGCCAGGCAGGCAGGAACTTGTGCCACGGCCCCATTGCTTTTAAAAAGAATATTTTGTGGATAGAGGGGTAAATCTGTTACAGAGTAATAGTCCAGAATGTGTAAAGCCCTGGGTTTGAGCCCTAGATCCCTCCCCCATAAAAACACCACAGAGAACTATGGTGAACGATACTTTTTTTTATTTAATGATACATCCTGTTCTGTGGTTTACAGATAATGAAAATTGGGTGTGCCCAAAGCTCTTTTGTGCTAGTCAGTTATTCTACCTTATTTGACTCTTACACAAAATCTCTGGTGGAAAAACTGGGCCTTTGAAGAAATTGATCCAAATATAACAGATGATAGCTTCTTCATTCATGCAGAGAAACTAATCTGACATGTGCTTAATGCTATACATGTTCATTATTTTGCTTATTCCTTACTATGCTTTTTAGAGTTTTGCCAAGAGCCTGTTAGCTTGGCTGGTCTTGAACTTGCAGCCTTCAGGGTTATAGGTGTGTGCCACCACTCCTGGCCCTACGTGAACATTTATAATTTAAAGAATAGTTCCGTATTATTTCATTTAATTTTTGTAATTTATGTACAAGATTGGTGATCTTGCCTCTAGAGTCTGTGTGTGGGCTCCTTTGATTTATACCATTCCATATTTGACTTTTATGGAGCTAAAATTAGCCTACTGTGGCTACTAGCTTTGAAACTTTAGCTATGATCTTTGGAATCTTGCAAAAGAAAAAAATTTGATCTTGCTTTTACATAAACATTTATTTATTTATTTTTGGTCTTTTTGTCTTACTGTATAGTTCTGGCTGTCCACTTTGTAGCCCAGGCTGGTCTTGAACTTGCAGCAATCTTCCTGCTTCAGTCTCCTGAGTGCAGGGGTTATAGGTGTATGACACCATTCCTGGCCTTACGTGAACATTTATAATTTAAAGAATGCTTTTGTATTATTTCATTTGATTTTTGTAATTCATATACAAAACAAGATTGGTGATCTTCACTTGTGGTATCTTAGTTCATGAACTTAATTCATTCTATGATTCTGGGGAAGACGGCCATGGTCATGTTCATCACACAATGCAGAGTTCACAAAGAAAAACAAAATTTTACCAAGTGCATCTATTTGTGCACCAAATTATTCTAAAAGAAAAGTGTTGTGAACCAAAGTACTACTGTATTTTGCATGTGGAAACCAAGTCAAGATGATATTTCATCTTAGGCTTTTTGTCTCTATAGTTTCAGTTCTGTCTCACCTATCTTCAGCTTTTAAAACTTCCTCTTACCCTCTCAGGTGTTTTCTTTTTTGGTGGGGGAATGCTGAGTATATTAGGCGCCTGAGATGTTTTTATGGATAGT
>PVKN010031062.1:0-12694 GCA_004027915.1 Capromys pilorides | reverse complement strand
GTTTGACCCTGGATTCCTGGGCTCCAGCAAGCCTGCCTCAAGTAACTGCGCCTCTAGGCACACACACACACACACCACTGTACCCTGTCAGAGAGCTTTCTTTGGGCCGGCCAAATAGCTCAACGGACTACAGCTCCTGCTTAGGAAGAGCAGCGGCCAGGGTTCAATTCCCAGCACGCCAGGCAGCTCTGCCCCTGGGGGTATGCTGAGAGGGTGACTGAGACTGGCTGTGGTGGCATGTGCCTGTAATCGCAGCACTTGGGAGACTGAAAATAAGAGGATCACTGTGAGTTGATCTATGTAGTGAGACCCTACAGACCCTGTAACCCCTGTACTAAGTGCATTAAAAAAAAATTAAAAATTGACAAAAAAAAAAAAAGAACTTCAGATGGGTGTGGTGGCCCATGCCTACAATCCCAGCACTTGGGAGGCTGAGGCAGGAGGATCAGTGAGAGTTCGAGACCAGCCTGGGCTACAAAAGTGAGCTCAAGACCAGCTTGAACTGTATAGTGAGACCCTGTCTCAAAAAAAAAAGAGCTTTCTTTGTTTGTTGAGGCATGGTGGGTGAGGTTGTCCCTTCCAAAACTTAAGTCTAGTGCTGAAAGGGGAAAGAGAAAAAGAGGCTGAGAGAGAGGACCCAGGCTTACATCTTGCACAAGATCAGGTGCAGCTACTTCTATAACCTAAGATTAGCCAAGAGCAGAAAGGGTCCATAGTGGGCCGGCAAGATGGTTCAGCGGTTTAAAGCACCTGCTTAGGTAAGCTTAGGCAACCACAGGGTCTGAGGTTTGATCCCCGGCACCAGAAGCTGCGCCAGCCCCGCCCCGAGAGCAAGCAGAGCCGGCCATAATATATATATAAAAAATAAAATAGGAAAAAAAAAAGAGGTCCAGGGCCGGCAAGATGGTTCAGTGGTCTAAAGCACCTATTTAGGAAAACTTAGGAACTGGAAGAACTGCAGTTCAATCCCCGGCACCACATGCTGTGCCTGCCCCACCCCCAGGACAGGCTGAGCCAGCCATAACACAAAAGTAAAGTAAACAAATAAATACATAAATAAATAAAAAAGAGGTCCATAGCAACACAACTGCAGATTTTGTCTTTTTTTGAAATAGAGGCTCGCTATGCAGTTCAGGCTGGCCTTGAGCTCACTTAGTAGCCCAGGCTGTTCTCGAACTTGCAGCAATCCTCCTGCCTCAGCCTCTTTGAGCGTTGGTGTTGTAGGCATAAAAATTAGAGGAGTCGGGAAATAGCTCAGTAGAATAAGCACTTGCCTGGCAAGCAAGCGCAAGGGCCTGAGTTCAATCCCTGGTCCCACAAAAAAATAAAAAAACCAAAATTAGATAGAAATATCGTAAGTAGGGCTGGGGAGATAGCTCAGTGGAACAAGTGCTTGCCTGGCAAGCGCAGGGTCCTGAGTTCAATCCCCGGTACCACAAAAAAAAAGAAAGAAAGAAAGACAGATAGTGCAGACAGATAGGACTAGGCCCTCAAGGACCCAGTATGGAAGACAGATGACCTTGCAGCTGTGGGAGAGACAGGCCCTGCCTCTGTGGGCCCAACCTCAGGATAAAAGAGTAAGCAAATGCAGCCACATACTTCCCTAGGGATGGGCAGCAGGGATTGATATTCAAATAGGTATCAGCAACCTTGAAGAAGCCAGGAAGAGATTCGCCAGGAAGAGATTCTAACCCAGCCCCCTACAGGAAAAGCCCCTGCGACTCTCCTCCCCATTTGATCCCCGTTTAATCAGTTTTACTTAAGCAACTGTGCTTGTAGTCTTGTGAGTTTTTACTAGTTTTGCCCTACCTCGTGTGAGTTTCCATGTTTTCCACCTTAGATGTACCTCACCTCATGGTTTTGCTCTATAGAAATCCTAGAAATGACAGTCTGCTGAGTAAACAAACCACTGGGACAGGAGCTTAGTTTCCCCCAGTGGATATATTCTGCTCTTTTTTTTTTTTTTTTTTTTTTTTTTTTTTTTTTTTTTTTTGGTTGTCTTTTTGAGACAGGGTCTCGCTATGCAGTTCAGGCTGGCCTTGAGCTCACTTTTGTAGCCCAGGCTGGTCTGAAACCCACACTGATCCTCCTGCCTCAGCCTCCCAAGTGCTGGGATCACAGGGGTGCGGTACCACACCCGGCTTATTTTGATTTTTAAATGTCAAGAGTTTTGAGGCTAGGGAGATAGTTCAGTAGAAAAAGATAGCTTTGTTCAAGTTGTTGTACTGTGAGGTCAGGGCTGAAACTTGCAATCCTCTTGTCTCAGCTGCCTGGAGTGCTGCAGCTGCAACTGTTTTCTTTTGTCTTTCCTTCCTTCTCTTCTCTTCTCCTCTTGAGACAGGTTCTTGCTTTGTTCTCCAACTCACGGGCACAAACAAGAGGGCAAAGGGGGAAAGACAGAGATCAAGCCGATGTAGGCCATTTCCATTTTTGTATACTTTATTTCTGCATGTGCGCGTGTCAACTTCCTGGTCTCGGTGACTCCCTTCCTAAATGTCGTCAGGATATTTAGAACATTTACTTCTAAAGTTCCAGGGTTGGGGACTCGGCTCCCCCTGGGGAGAGAGCTTGCCTAACTAGTTCAACGCCCTGGGCTCAACGTTGGTACCAGAAAAACAACAACCTCGAAAGTACCTTCCTTATTCCAGCCCCAGTTCTTCGAGTGTTTCCTTCACATGCAAATACAAGCGTTTACCATTTGGATGTACTGTAATTAAAGAGAGGAAAGGGCAGCTTCCTGAGCCGAAAGCCACTTCCGTTTTCTCGGGGGTTGGGGGCGGGGGGACTGGGGCTCTTTCAAAAGCAGAGAGACCCGCTGAGAGGTGGGGGTGGCCGGGCAGTTCACCACAGTCACTAGCAGGGAGTAGTCGGAGCCAGGTCCAACAGCGCTAAGACCTCAAATCTCGTATGATTTGACACCCAGGCGCTCTTCATGTAAAACGCTAAGCACTTTATTTTCATCGTGGATCATCTTGCATGGAACAAATGTGTGAACGCTTAGGAGACGTGCACTTGTGCATCCGTCCGGGGGCCGGGCTGCCCCAGGGAAGGGGCCTCCTTTGTGATGACAAAAAACGTTGGTTTGCAACCCAAAGGAGGCGTGAAAGTGCTGACTTGATGGCTTGCGTGGATAAACTGTTCCCTGGGCTGGGACTGATTCGCAAGGAGTTAAGGAGACTTGCAGAACTTCAATCGAAGGGAGAAACTAGTAATCGTTTGCTTTTTTTTCCCTTCGGGACCAGGGTTCAAACGCACGACCTTGCACTTGCCAGGCAGGCACTTGTGCCATGGAGCTATCTCCCTGGCCCCTGCTTCTCTTTAAAAAAAAAATAAATTCCGCTTATTTTTTTCATTTCTTTACCTAGTTTTCGCTAGGCACAGATTTGTTCGTTTGTTTTTCTTCCAGTTATTTTAAAATCAGGCTTGGTGGTCCAGGGCTGAAATCCCAGCACTGGGAGGCTGAGGCAGGAAGAGTGCAGACCGATGTGGCAACTCGGTCAGATGCTCTATAAAAATAAAACCAACCAAAAGAGTTGATTAGTAAGCTCTTGGAAAGGGAGAAGATGGAAGACTAATGTCCTTTAACCATTCTGCTGGTTTTCATCTGCTTAGTCGGAATGAGTCAGACGTGGGGCGGACCAGGCATGTGATCCCAGCGCTCGGGAGGACTGCTGCGAGTTTGAGGCCCACAGGGACTGCAAATGAAGCCCTGTCTCAAAAAGACAGAAGACAGGGCCGGCGAGATGGTTCAGTGGTCTAAAGCGCCTGCTAAGGAAAGCTCAGGCAATTGCAGGGACTGTGGTTCGATCCCCGGCACCACATGCTGCGCCAGCCCCACCACCAGGGCAGGCTGCGCCAGCCGTAAAATAAATAAAGCAACAAACAAACAAACAAAACAAGCAAATAAATAAATAAATAAAATTAAAAAAAAAAAAAAAAAGGCAGAAGACAACGCTTTTATGGTTGGCTCTCTGGGCCCAGAGCTGAGGTCTCCCCACCTCCTCGCGGGAGGGTGCGAGTGGAAAGCGGGGGCCCAGGCTCTGTTCCGGGGACCGACAAGCGTCACCGTCCGCGTTCTTCGAGGGGGCACCGCTGCAGGGCGCAGGACAGCTTTGGTCACCAGTGCTGCCCTCGGGAAGGCTGCAGGGGTCCAGGAGGCCCCAGGTTAGGGGACACAGCCGAGGGCAGAGCCGCCTCGCCCGCACTGCCCTGCACGGAGATTGGTCCTGGTCCTGGCCTGGCGGCCCGGTTATGTGGGGCTTCTTCCCGGGGGTGAGGGAGTCGCAGGACACCCAGCAGAGCCTGGAAGCTTGGGGACCTCACAATGCCTGCCCACAGCCTTGGGGTCCAACCTGGCCAGGGAAGACAGGAGAAAGGGACAGACAGACACACCGACAGACAGTGGGGCACGTGTTCTGCCACTAGCTGAGCTACAGAGCTTCCTTTTCTTTCTTTTCCTTTCTGTGCTACCGGGCTTGAGCCCACCGTCTCTCCACTATGCTGCCTCCCTAGCCCTGTTCATATTTTACTCATTTCTTGTTTGTTTGTACTACTGGTGCTGTAGGCCGCTGAATTAGAAATATTATAGGTAGACAGGCCCGGGCCCTCAGAAGGAGCCTGTGCACGAGACAGGGTGACCTGGCCACTTTGGGAGAGGCAGGCACTCCCACTGTGGGCCACATCTCAAGACCAAGGAGTAAACAAACGCAGCCACATACCTCTCTAGGGATGGGCATCAGGGACTGATATTCAAAATAGTATCAGTCACCTTTTCTCTTTTTTTGGGCTGGACCAGGGTTCAAACTCACGACCTTGCACTTGCCAGGAAGGCACTTGTACCTTGGAGCTATCTCCCCAGCCCCTAGTATCAGTCACCTTGAAGAAACCAGAAAGTCACTGACCCAGCCCCCTGCAGCCCCTGTCCTGTTCCCTCCCACTTGCTTGCTTGGTGACTGGCTTCCCCCTTTGATCCAGATTTTGTTGTATCTCAGCAATTGTGCACATAGTCTTATTGGTTGACAATAGTTTTGTCCTACCTTATGCCCCACCTCTCGAGTTCCCATGTTTTCCACCTTAGATGCACCTCACCTCATCGTTTTTTTGTCTTTTTGAGACGAGGTCTCCCTATGTAGTTCAGGCTGGCTTTGAGCTCACTTTTGCAGCCCAGGCTGGTCTCGAACTGACACCGATCCTCCTGCCTCAGCCTCCCAAGTGCTGGGATTACAGGCATGTGCCACCATGCCAGGCTACCTTATGGTTTTGCACTATAAAAATCCCTAGAAATAGCATATTCCTGGGTAACTCACTTGAGGCCCCTTTTGTCCTACTCTGGGGCAGAAGCTTTCTTTTTTTTTGAGGGCCTGGGGTTTGAACTCACGACCTTGCACTTGCCAGGCAGAAACTTGTGCCACAGCGCTATCTCACCGGCCCCTCGGGCAGAAGCTTTCTTTCCTCCCAGTAAATATATTCTTCTGTTAACCTCTATTGCTCCTAAAATTCATTTAGTTTTAGAGAACATGAACTCGTGCCAGGTATCTTTTCGGTTGGCAATTTCTTTCCTCTATATCACTGGGGATGGAATCAGGAGGCCCTCTATCATGGAATCACATTCCTTTCATTTTTTATTTTGAGACAAGTGGTTGCTAAATTGTTAAATTGTGCACCACCATGCCTGGCTCCAAGAAGTTTCTTTACCAAGGGCGGAAAGTGAGATTAATTATAGCTAGGTAGTAGACTGCTTGCCCAGCAAGGACCATAGGTTCAATTTCCAGCACTTGAAAGAAAAACATGCACCTATAATTTCAGCACTAGCACATGGGGAGGCTGAGGCAGGAAGACTGCCATAAACTCAAGGTCAGCCTGGGCTGCAAAGTGGAATCAAGGCCAGCTTGGGCTCCATAGTGAGACTCTGTACTTGCTTCGGCAGCACACATAGTAAGAACGTGTTTCAAAAAAAGAAAACGGGAGCCGGCGAGATGGTTCAGCAGTCTAAAAGCACCTGCTTAGGAAAACTTAGGAACTGGAAGGACCACGGTTCGATCCCTGGCACCACATGCTGTGCAAGCCCCAGCCCCAGGGCAGGCTGAGCCAGCCATAAAACAAAAATAAATAAGTAAATAAAATAAATTTAAAAAAAAGAAAAAAGAAAATGGGCTGGGGAGATAGCTCTGTGGCACAAGTGCCTGCCTGGCAAGTACAAGTGCAAGGTTGTGAATTTGAACCCTGGTCCTGAAAAAAAAAAAAAGAAGGAAAACAGGGCCAGTGAGATAGCTCAGCTAACTAAGTGCCTGCTTTGGCAAGCACAGGGACCTGGGTTTAATCTCTGGCACCCAACGCTGCACTGGCCCCACCCCCGGGCCATGCTCAGCCACAATGGGCGTGGTGGTGCACACCTGTAATCCCAGGGCTGGGAAGGATCATCATGAGTCCAATCTGCATAGTGAGACCCTGTACCAAATACACACACACACACACACACACACACGCACGCACGCACGCACGCGCGCACGCGGCTTTCCTCCCTCAAGAGGAGTGCTTTTCCCTTCCCACTCTACACTGGGTGAAGTGCGCAGCATGAGAGTGTGCACTGAGAGACGTATGATGTCACTTTTTAGGGTCTGTCCACCCCAGGCCCCTGGGGCTCTGGGACACTGTGGCTCCTCTCTGCCATGCCCTCCCTGCCATCTCTGCTCTTTCTCCACCTTTCCCTCGGCCCTGCCTCTCTCCTCCCCGTCTTCTCCTCTCAGTGGCTGCGCCTTCAGAGACCCCTTGAGGCCGCCTTTTCCCAGTGCCGGTGCCAGGCAGATGTGCTTGTGCAGAGCAGCACCTGCGGACAGGGTGGCGTGCTGGCCCACAGCTGGCACTCCGGGTGCACCTCAGCCCAAGCACCACTCCTCGGGCTGCCCCGCAAGAGCTCAGCCTGGGCGTGCTCAGCATGGGTACTCCTTGCTCCTGGTCTCTGAGACAGGTCTTGCTATGTCGCCCAGGCAGGTCTTTTTTTTTTTTATTTTTGTGGGACTGGGGTTCAAACTCACGACCTTGCACTTGCTAGGCAGGCATTTGTGCCACGGAGCTGTCTCCCCAGTCCCCCAGGCAGGTCTTGAGTGCACAGTTCTCCTGCCTCAGCCTCTCAAATGCTAGGGTTATAGGTACATTGTACCTGGCTAGTCCGCTTTTTTTTTTTTTTTTTTTTCCACTACTGTAGTTTGGACCCAGGGCTTCTGAATTAAGCTATGTCCCTTAGATATAGCTTATACATTTGTTATTTTTTAAAACTTTATTTATTTATTTATATTATGGCCAGCTCAGCCTATGCTGGGGGTGGGGCTGGTGCAACATGTGGTGCCAGGGATCGAACAGCAGTCCCTATAGTTGCCTAAGCAGGCGCTTTAGACCGCTGAGCTGTCTTGCTGGCCCCAATAGCTTATAAATGCTAATAATAATAAAAATTTATTATTTTTTATTTTGGGGACAAGGTCTTGACTAAATTGCTGAATTGCCTAGGCGGGGCTTGAATTTGTGATCTTTATACATCAGGTTCCCAGTGTGCTCGGATTATGGACCTTGCCTACCTGGTCTAATCTTTTGTAACCTCCAACTCTTAGGGTTCAAGCAAAGTTCCTGCCTAGCTGCAGTCCTGCACTGCCATTCCCAACACTAGTTTTTATTTTTTATTACCTCTGTTGACAGTTCGAGGCAGGTTGGAGAAGAAGCGCAGTGATAGGGTACTTGCTAGCCTGCAGCAAGCCCTGGGTTTGATCTCAACATTCAAAAAAGTTTTAAAAAATCAGGTGGCTGAGGCAGAAGAAGCTCTGCTACCTTTTTTTGTTGTTGTTGTTGGCGGAACTGGGGTTCAAACTCAAGACGTTGCACTTACCAAGCAGGCACTTATGCCGTGGAGCTATCTCCCTGGCCCCTAGCTCTGCTACTTCAAATCCAGCCTGAACTGATGATATCGGGTGAATGAAACTCCCATCCTGAAAGGTACCTGGGATGAGTCACTGTTCTCTAAAACCAAAGAATGAATTTTAGGGACAAACGGGTTAAGAGCAGAACATTTATTGGGGGAAAGAAAGCTTCTGCCTGAGAGGGACAGAAGGGGGGCCCAAGTGGGCTCTTTCTTTCTTTCTTTCTTTTTTTTTTTTTGCAGAACCGGGGATCAAACTCAGTACCTTGCACTTGCCAGGCAGGCACTTGTGCCCCTGTGCTATCTCCCTGGTCCCAAGTGGGCTATTTCTTCCAGGCACTTTTATCGAGTAGAACCATGCAGGTATGGGCTGGCGAGATGGCTCAGTGGTCTAAAAGACCTGCTTAGGCAAACTTAGGCAACTGCAGGGACCGCGGTTTGATGCCTGGCACCACATGCTGCACCAGCCCCACCCCCAAGGCAGGCTGAACTGGCCATAATATTAAAAAAACCCAAAAAAAAAACACATGTGGGTCTAACGTGGAGAACATGGGAACTCACTTAGGTGAGCATGAGGTGAGACAAAACTACGGTCAACTGGGGCCAGGGAGATAGCTCCGTGGCACAAGTGCCTGCCTGGCAAGTGCAGGGTCATGAGTTCGAACCTGGGTCCCGCCAAAAAACAAATAACAGCTATCATCAACCAATGAGATCACAAGCACCATTGGTCAGGTAAAATTGATTGAATCCAGGCCTGAATGGGAAGGTGAGTCATGTAGCGGACAGGCATGAATATAGAACAGGAGTTTATCTAGTAACCAGCCTAACCAGCCGGTAGTGATTGGATTAGTGACTCTTCCTGGCTTCCTCAAGGTGATGGTCAATCCCGGATGCTTATCTTTAGGGAGGTCAACATTGGCTTGATCTTTGGTCTTGAGGTCTGGCGCACCGCAAGAGCATCCGCCTTTCTCACAATTGCAGTGAATCTTGTCTTCCATGCTTTCTCCTTGAGGGCCTGGAAGTGTCTGACTGCCTGTAATATTTTTACCCAATTTATCTGCCAACAACAGAAATACATACTGAGACTTCTCCATAAAAGATAATAAGGCCCAGAAAGGTTAAGAAACTTGAAGTCTGGCGTGGTGGGGCATGCCTGTAATCTCAGCACTTGGGAGGCTGAGGCAGGAGGATCGAGGTGAATTCGAGACCAGCCTGGGCTACAAAAGTAAGCTTAAGGCCAGCCTGAACTGCATAGCCAGACCCTGTCTCAAAAAGACAAAGAAAAGAAAAAAAAAGAAAAAAAGAAACTTGGGCCTGGGATGTAGTTTTGTGGCACAGTGGCCCTGAGTTCAATTCCTGGTTACTCCCCCCACCACCTCAAAAAAAAAGAGAGAACAAGATTCCATTAAAAAAAAAAAGGTAAGAGGGGCCGGTGAGATGGTTCAGTGGTCTAAAGCGCCTGCGTAGGAAGGCTCAGGCAACTGCAGGGACTGCGGTTCGATCCCCGGCACCACATGCTGCGCCAGCGCCACCACCAGGGCAGGCTGAGCCAGCCACAAAATAAATAAATAAAGAAACAAACAAACACAACAAGCAAACAAATAAATTAAAAAAAAAAAAAAAAAGGTAAGAAAGGATCTCACTATGTGGTTCAGGCTGGTCCTGAATTTATTGTGTAGCCCAGGCTGCCCTCAAACTGAAGCAATCCTCCTGCTTCAGCCTCCCAAGTGCTGGGATTATAGGTGTGCGCCACCAAGTCTGGCTAAGAAACTTAATACAGGGCACTCATACCAAGAGGGGAAGTGAGAACTTTTTTTTTTTTTTTTGAATTTTTTTTTTTTAATTTTTAAACTTTATTTATTTACCTATGTTAAGGCTGGCTCAGCCTGCGCTGGGGGTGGGGCTGGCACAGCATGTGGTGCCGGGGATCGAACCGCGGTCCCTGAAGTTACCTAAGCTTGCCTGAGCAGGTGCTGTAGACCACTGAACCATCTTGTTGGTCCTGTTCTTCTTCTTGAAGGTTCTTATTATGCAGTCCAGGCTGGCCTTGAAGTTGCCAGTAGCCCAGGCTGGCCTAAAATTAGCCTCGATCCTCCTGCCTCAGCCTCTGGAGTGCTGGATTGTACTTGTGCAGCCCCACGCCTGGTTCATTACACCTGTTCAAGCCTGGCCTTTGTGCCCCTTGAGCTGCTGTGCCCAGCATGTAGGAATGATGGGCACGGCGAGTCTGCTCACTCCTCTGAGGCCCAGAGGGTAGGCTCAGGGTCGCCCTTGCTCTGCAGTTCCCCTGAGCTGGAAGGGTGAGACAGGACCTGAACCCTGCTGGTCACCCCACCCACGCTGCCTGAATCTGCTCTCGCCGGCCCGTTCTCATGGCCAGCAGCAAACGGTGAGCTGGCTGGACATGGTGGAAATGGCAAAATAAAGTGAGCGGGCGGTCAGAGACGAGGGCTGGGCGCCGAGGTGTCCTCCGGTTGACCCCGAATAGCAAGGAGGCTGGTGATGGCGCGGCCCAGCCCTTGGGCTAAACGGAGAGACAAGCAGGTGCAGGGTAAGCGTCCAGCAGGAGCTGGCCGTGTGCTCTGAGGCGAGCTCCAGCCCTACTGTCTGCCAGGGCTGTGGCTAGGAGGCCCCACACAGCTATGACGGGGCGTTTCTGCTGCTCCGCTGCATGTGAGCTGCACTGGGCCCCTTGGTCTGCAAAGGCCAAATCTGCTGGCTGCTGCTGGCCCTTGGTGACCATCTGATCCACATCAGACACCAGGGTAGATGTGCAAGGCTGCCGGTGCATAGGGGGCGGTGTTTGGGGAAAGGGAGATTTTGCCACTCTATTCAGGGGCAAAGGAACACTCAGAGAATTTATGCAACTGACTCGGTGTGGAGGACCACCTGAGCAGCTCTCCTTGAAAGAAGAGCAACTGTCTCCATTTTGACTGAGCCTGACCCTATTCCCTCGTATTGAAATGTAAAGAGCTGGCTAGGACTTCTCATTGTCCTTTCAATTGGCCTTAAGCAGTGTGTAATGGTCTAGCCAGGTGCTGATGGTAATTTTTGAATATAACACGCATGTTTCCCTGATAATAGGACAAAGAGCCAATGCTCCACGGTGTCAGCTGGGATTGAGCCTCGAGATAGAGGCTATGACTTCCTGGGGCGTGAAAGGTTACACATCAGAGCTGAAGCACCAGACCCCCAAAATCTCAATTGGCCATATTGGCCGAGCCGAGGTGCTGGTGGTAAATTCTGAACATGGCACGCGTGTTTCCCTGATAATAGGACGAAGGGCCAATGCTCCATGGTGTCAGCTGGGAGCAAGCCTCAAGATAGAGGCTATGACTTCCTGGGGCTTGAAAGATTATACATCAGAGCTGAAGCACCAGACCCCTAAAATATCAGATGTTATCTCAATAGCATAATGCAAATTACTTCCTTTATAAATCTCTAAATATGGGGAGGTGAATGCGGCCTCCTACCTAGCCCAGCTCGCAGCTCACCTTCTTCCCACAATTCCCTTCAGAGCTTACCTTCTTCCCAAAATTCCATTTCGCAGGCCACTCTCTGTTCTCCAACAAATAAAGCCCGAGTGCAGCCCTGGGCTGCCCTCTTGGTTCCAGAAGCCGCTTTTATGATTGGACCTAGGGCCCCTTGGCTCCCCATTAATTGTATAAATATGTTTTAGTGTCTTTGTTATCGCCGTGGGTTGCACTGGGAGTGGTAGATTGGAATTAACTTGGTGGAATTCCAATAACAGGTTGTTAGGAATATAAATTTAGACTTCTTGGGCGAGACAAGAACCAGGAAGGGACTCCGACAACTCGGGATTGCATTTAGCTGTGAATAAGGATTAAATCTGTGTTGGGCATGGAGGCGCTCACCCGTGATCCCAGCACTCCAGAGGTTGAGGCAGGAGGCTTGCTGCAAGTTTGAGACCAACCTGGACTACAAAATGAGCTCAAGGCCAACAGGAACTGCATAGTGAAACTCTGTCTCAGAAAGACACACACACAATCTAACTCTGACTCTGAAGCTTAATATATAAGATACAAAGTAAGTAATATGTAAAAGAGTGGGCTGGCCAGATAACTCAGTGGGTTAAAGCACCTGCTTAGGCAGACACAGCCACCAGGTTTCAATTCCCAACCTGCCATGGGCCGGGCCCCAACTCCTACCCCTCCAGGGGCACCCTGAGACTGGACCTAGTGGCCAGAGCCTGCAATCCCAACGCTTGGGAGGCTGAAAACAGGAGGATCACTATGAGTCCGATCTCCGCAGTGACACCGTATAGACCCTGTAGTAAATACATTTTTAAAAAAGATTTAAAAAACATAAAGTAAAATGTCATATAGCTTTGGGGAGAAATGGGGCTGCGACATGCTAAGTTTCAGCATGTCATGGTAGAATTACAGGGCTGCTCGCAGCTCAAGTGGAGAGCACTTGCTTGGCTTGCCAGGCCTTGGGGCAAATGTACATTGACCTATGTGCACGCGTACAGACACTCCTCCGCTTGATGCAGGGAGAAAAAACTGATCCTGGGTGGATGAATGACCTCCAAATGATACAGGGAACCTCCAAATGATACAGGGAAAAATGATCTCCCAACCTGAAAAGACCTGGGACGAATTCGTGTTCTCTAAAACCGGAAGAATGAATTTTAGGAACAAACAGAAGTTATGAGCAGAATAGATTTATTGGGGAAAAGATAGCACCTATCCCAGAAAGGAACAGAAGAGGGGTTGTCCCTGGAAAGCTGTCTCTACCAGAGCCTTTTTTTTTGCAGGACTGGCATTC
>PVKN010031061.1:0-12585 GCA_004027915.1 Capromys pilorides | reverse complement strand
AAATTTGCTTGGAAATTATACCATGTCTAGATATTAGTTTGAAATACCTAAGCATTCCAATTATGGACAACAAAGTAGAAACAAAAAACTGTCATGAAATGCAAAGGTGTTTTTGTTCTGTTGCAGGGGATTATTTATTTCAATCTCAGACAGAGGTCATGTTAGATCAATTGTGGATAACTGGCCAGAAAATCATGTTAAGGTACTAATAGCACAACCCTCCTTTTCACAATGTTTTTCTCTGTCCTTGTAAGTTACCTCTGCATTGCCAAGAACAATTTTTCATTGTTGTTCTGATTTATTTTACACTTCTGTACATGTGGATGTAGTGCTTGGTGTCTGAGGAGATGATAATTATAGTAGTTCTAAATGGGTTATGGTATGATACAGACTTGAGTCTGGGAAAGAAAATGGAGTTGGTGCAGGAGGCGAGCCTTCTGACTGCCGCTGCCACTCCAGTGTCCTGCTGTCTTCCTTTTCTGTTTCACTAATGATATTCTAGGTGGGGAAAATACAATGTTAAAAATTCATTCTGAAGAGTTTTGGACAGGATTGGTTATGCCTTTTTTTTCAAAAAGACAGATCCTTAGCATGTATAAAGCTAGCAAACCAGTTTTAACTTTACCAAATATAGTTAGTGTAAATGTTTGTCAGTGTATGTAACGAGCTTTTACATAAAATGTAATGACTTATTTCAAGAGCTTTTGATAGGCTTTTGTATTTTATAGGCAGTGATCTTCTTTGCCTTTATTACCTATATCTTCCTTACCAAAATAAACACTGATGAATTCATTAGTTCAGATACTCCAGAAAAAAATTGGTATGATAACTAAACTCACCAGTGTGATCTTGAAACCTTATATACACATATGCACATCTTAAATGGTAGATCTTTTTTCTCCTTTTCTGTTGCTAAGGGTTTTCTTTGCCCTACATTATTCTGTTGAAGTAGCATGCTGTTTATTTTTCAACTTTTTTCTTAAGGTAATTTCTCCATCAGAATTTTGTTTACTTTTTCTATAGTCTTTCTTAAAGGTACATGGCTTTAATCCTAGCTACTTGGGAGGCTAAGACAGGAGAATCACCAGCTCAAGGCCGGCCTGAGCAAGCTTAGCAAGACACTGTCTCAAAATAAAAAGGGTTAACCTGTAGCTCAATATATCCAAGTTCAATCACCAGTACTGCAAAAGAGGAAAGAAAGAAAGAAACAAACAAACAAACAAGATTGGTCCTTCAGTCAGACAGAAGCACTGTTTCCAAACCTAAGTCAGAGGGAAATTAAATCTAGGTAATTCTCTTTTTAATGTACTACATGTAGTAGGCAGATATTCTAGATTATGTATGTTTCATTGAATTACATTGCAATTTAGTTGAGAAACAATTTTATTTCTAAAAATAAAAATATATAAAGAAAATCAGTGTTATTTTGATTGTATTTCTTTAGTGCCACATTTTGGGCAACTTTTAATGTGCATTTTTTGTTTTTGTTTTTTGTAATTAAGGCTGTTGTGGTGACTGATGGGGAGAGAATTCTGGGTCTTGGAGATTTGGGTGTCTACGGAATGGGAATCCCAGTAGGAAAGCTTTGCTTATATACGGCTTGTGCAGGAATACGGCCTGATAGATGCTTGCCTGTCTGTATTGATGTTGGAACTGACAACCAAGTGAGTAGCATCTGTCCCCATTGAACTTCCTCCTATAGGTAAAAAAAATTCCTCATTTGAAGTTGATTTAAAAAAGGAAAAAAAAAGAAGGGAAAATCTTGGGCTTGGATATAGCTCAGTGGTGAAGTCCTTGCATATCATGGGCTCTTGCTACAGTCTCTAGTACAGCAAAAAAAAAAAAAGAAGGGAAAATCTTGTAGTTGACACTGACCTTTTTCCTAAACTCCACTTGTATTATTTATACAAGTGATAGTTAACGAAGCCTGTTAAAAGTTTCTTGCAGTACTATAGTTTTTGTTTTGTATGTTTAAACTAGTAATAAATGTAATAAGAGATTTTACCTTTTTTATAGGCACTCTTAAAAGATCCGTTTTACATGGGCTTATATCAGAAAAGAGATCGCTCACAGCTTTATGATGATCTGATTGATGAGTTTATGAAAGCAATTACTGACAGGTATCTTTAAAAGCTTAACTATATGAAAGTACCTTTAATTGGTGGTGGTGGGAAACATGCTTGTGTTTTGTTTTTTGTGAAGATAAGCAGGATTAGATTAAATTTGGGGACAGTGCAGATGCAGGATGGTAGCTTTGCTGTGCTTGCTGTTCTTAGTTACCTCACACTGGAAATGAAGCCTGCATTCACCTCTCCCACCTAGCACTCTCTGCTTAGTCCTTTCAACCTTGACCCAGGCTGACCCTGTGCATTGAAATAAAGATGTTCGACAGCTTTTATCCTTCTCCCTATTTACTTCTTTGTAGTGTCTGGCCAAGTTTTCCAATTCCTCTGTACTTGAAACTTTCTCTTGACTGTTAGATGTTCTCTTTACCTATGTAAACTCTGTGTGTGTGTGTGTGTGTGTGTGTGTTGTGTGTGCGCGCGTGCGCGCTTCGGAATCAGACTCAGGCCTTGTGTACTAGCCAAGTGGTCTACCCCCACTACGCTTATAATCCTTAGTGTATTTAATTGACACACGTCTACGGTGAGCTCTGATGCGTTTGACTCTTAGAGCTGGGTAAACTTATCCCTGTACTGCTTTTCTAACAGCTGGACTCCTCTTTAGGGAAATTCTGTTACTACTTCATATTCACATTTCAAACAATTCCGTAGTCCCCACCACTATTAATGATAGTACAGTCATCTTATTGTCAAACCTTTGATTTTGGTGTTACCTTTGACTTTTTTCATCAGCCACCCATGCAGTCAAAAAGATTAGGTCTCTTCTGTTACCACAGAATTGTTCTCTCATTTCTCTTCTGGATTTCTCTAAGCTTTCTCCCAGTTTCTCTTTAGTTCTTCCCCATTTTGACTCCATATCCATTTTCTAAAAGTGCACTTCATTATGTCATTCTTTTTTTGTTGGACATCATCTCTCAGTGGATTTTGCTTGCCACAGAATATACGTAAACTTTTATCTTCATGATCCAGCTCTGGCCTACCTTTTACATTGCCAACACATACAAGGTACTGAAAAGTTAATTACTTTTCAGAGTTGTTTTTGTTACTTTCTTATTGCTGGAACAAATATCTGCCACCCAAAAATTAAATGAAGAAAAGTTTATTTTGGTTCACAGTCTATACAGATTTTAATTCATAGTCAGCTGGTTCAAGGCAGGGTGGGCAGGGCATAGGGGAAAGAGTTCAAGGAATGGCAGGCAGGAGGCAGCAAGGGACCAAGAAGGATACCTGGCCTCCACGGTGACCCACCTCCCACCAGGCTTCACCTCCCAACATCACCCCCACCTTAAAGCTGTCAGTACACTAATCCAACACCACAAACCCGTGATCCAGTCCCCTCCCAAAAGCCCCACCTGTGAGTGCATGAGACTTTGGGGAGACATCTAAAGGCAGACCATAACAAGAGGTAACATTGACGACAAGTCCAAACCTGAACTTTTCATCTTCCTGGACATTATCATCTCCCCTTTTCCTCTCACATCCCTACCTTGGACAACCCCAATCAATCTCATCACCACTTTCTGTTTGCTCGTAGTTGTCCTTTGGCCTCTTGTGGCTTTTCAGGTTTTTCACATTGTACTGTAGTGTACTATACTGTACTGTACTGTACAACACTTCTCCTGTTTTTCTGTCCATACTACTGTGGAACACATTACTGGTGAGTGCATCCTTGCTAGTAGGAATCTTATGTGAATTCTCCCCTCCTCTGCAGCCTTCAGTAGTTATACATGGGATGTAGAGGAAAGTACCTTTTTCTAGTTTGGAATTCAGAATGCTCCCTCCTTTGCCTTTATTTAATATACATTCTCATGCTGCTGTTTGTGTTAATTAGGATCTGCATATCAAATACATAAGTTTTTGAGACTTAGAGACAGAGTCCCTTCATTTTTAGGAAGTTATTTAGTGTTTGTGTGCTGTGAACCCTCATAGACTCTTTGCAATACTTTATACTGCTTGACATCACAGGGGCCCATTTTGTTTCTGCGTTGTTTGTAATCACCTAATGATTTTTTTTTTAAGTAATAGATCTTTACATTATGTGTCTAGTCTTTCACAGGTGAAAGTTTTTAGATGACCTTTAATATAACACATTACATTTACGTATTTTTAAATGCTATCTTAAATATTAGACAGGAAATTGCCTCATAGCAGTATTTTCAATACAACCATTATGGGTTTTGCTGTTTTTAGATATGGCCGGAACACACTTATTCAGTTTGAAGACTTTGGAAATCATAATGCATTCAGGTTCTTGAGAAAATATCGAGAAAAATATTGTACCTTCAATGATGATATTCAAGGTAAAACAAAATTGAAACTTTAGCTTTTTTATTCCTACTAAACATTTATAATATTCCTTTTTATTTTAAAAAATGTTTATTTTTCTTATAGGAACAGCTGCAGTAGCTCTAGCGGGTCTTCTTGCAGCCCAAAAAGTTATTAATAAGCCAATCTCAGACCACAAAATCTTATTTCTTGGAGCAGGCGAGGTAAGCCCTTACAAACTTTAGGATTTAAAAACAACACTTTGTTTTAAAATTAGAAAGTAGGAAAGAATGTCGGTGCTCATGAAAAGAAGACAGTGGGCCAATAATTTTGTTGAAGTAGTGAATATGAATTTTTTGGTAGAGGTAGATAATTTAAAATATGTTGAGAATATCACAAAGAATCACTTCTGTGTAATTTGTAAGAGATATAAACTAAATATTCCTTATAGCATAATCTTAAAGTAATTCAAACACTTCATTATACTCTGATCTTTACTTTTCAGTTTTGTGTTCTGTTGGACAGGCTGCCCTTGGAATTGCGAATCTTATAGTTATGTCTATGGTAGAAAATGGACTCTCAGAAGAAGAGGCGCAGAAGAAAATCTGGATGTTTGACAAGTATGGTTTATTAGTTAAGGTAAAATATTTAACACTAAAATCTCTTCCTTTGGGCTGGAAACATAGCTCAGCAGCATAAGAACCTGCCTGGCAAGCTCAAGGTCCTAAGTTCAATTCCTGGTCCCGAACGAAACGAAACAAAACTCTTGCTTCGTACTTCAATCATAATCTTGATTTTTCTCTTGATCTTTAAGAGATGAGTCTTTATTATGTGTTAGTATAGTTAACACTTATAAAGTTAAGGGGGTTTTGTTATGTGGTGTTTGGAATCAAACTCAAGACTTGTATGCTAGGCAAGCACTGTACCACTAAGCTGCACTTCAGCCATAAAACTAAGTTTTTAATAGGAACATGGAATATCCTAGTCCTGTGATTACTAGTATGTCTGATAGTTGAACAGAAATACTTTAATCCATAATCTAAAAAAGACTGTGGACTACCCCTACCCCCCAAAAAAGCTTTATTCCTGAAACCAGTTCATGTATAATGAGCTCTTTCCAGTTATTTTAATACCCTTCAGGCTTGCCTGTTTTCCTTTGCATCAGTTGCTATTTGTATTAGCTTAATTCTGTAGATCATATAATGTGGGATGCTGAAATATAAATGGTTCATATTTCAGTCTATCCAGTACAAAGTGCTATTATATTCTTATGTGAGCACATCCTATAATATAATGATGTAGCAGTTACTTGCCAGTTACCATTTCTATCTGTGGAGTAAGCTGTTTCAGTGTACTGGGCTATAGTTCTAAAATCTTAATTACTAGCAGTATTCTATTAAATGAAAACTTAAAGTATATGAATGAAAAATCTTCAGTATCTCTAGAGTTGTTTCTGCATCTTCTGATCTGCTTCATTGATCCTCAGGTCTGTTTTTGTTTGTTTGTTTGTTTTGTTGTTCTTTTGCCAGTACCATGCTGCTTTTTCATAGTAACTTGGTGGTATAATTTAAGGTTAGGGATTATGATGCCCTCTGCATTGTCTTCGTTGCTTAGAATTGTCTTTGCTATTCTAGGTCTGTTCTGGTGTATACGAATTTTAATATCTTAACAGGATGGAAAATGCAAAAGAAATGGATAGATGCCTAAATAATTTACGAATTACCAAAGCTGAATCAAGAAGATATAAAAATTCTATAACCAATACCAGTTAATGAAACTGAACATATAATTAAAAACCTCCCTACAGAAAAATTCAGGCCCTGATGGATTCATTGGCGAATTCTACAAGAAATTTACTTTTTTTGAGTTTTATTAATTTCAACAAGAAAGAAATAGTAATAAGATAGTTTCAGAACCCATAAGTAGAACAGCCAAAATAATCAATACAATGCTTATTGTTGTCTTCATAGTAGTTGTTCAGAATACAAGATGAAAATATAAGTTTTCTAAAGACTATTGGTAGAAATACTTCTTCTAATTGAACTAAGAGAAAGTAGTTGTATATGTAGTCCAATATTCCGTAATAGTAGTGGGTTATCAGGAGAACTGGCAAAGACAGAAGCTGTTGACCTGAGCTTTTTACAACTCATGATACTAATCTGGCTTTACTTTTTGTGCCTCATGGTTAAACATTTCTACTGGGTGGTTAAGGGCAAGTTAAAGCAAGACTTGTATAACAAAACATGTAACTTTTATATCTCCCAAGGTCAGTCAAACCCCCTCAGGATTTACCTTGAAACCATGTACAACATTTTGTAGAACTGTTGTCAGTGTCAGCTATCTGGATGAGTCACGGCCATTGCTTGACCAGTTTGCTCTCTGTGAAAGCCTGAGAGAATGTTTTCTCTTTAGGTGACTCTCCTTAGGTACACTGTACATCATCGATCCCTTTCCTCTGTGGCCTCATAATCTTGAATAGAAAATTTGGGACACCACTGAGTTATAGGATGTTACAGCACAGGTTCTCTTGTGTCCTGAGTCCTCACTGACCTTGAAGGGTTAGGGCCAAAATATTGGCTATTCTTGTAGCCCTTCTTTTTCTCTAATTTTTTGGTCTGCTTACTGAAGCTGTTAACCCTCCAGAAGAGAAGCATAGTGATACTGTTACTCCATAACATAGGTACTTGAGCTTAACTTGAGCTTAAAAAACAGCTAACTTTTTCTGAATATCAAACACTTTAGAGTTAACATGGAACCGGTATTTTCCATCAATCATCAATATTCTAATAAAGCCCTATAGAATGTGACAAATACAAAACAAAACAAACATTTACACATTTTTACATATATATTTAGAAATCTAACCATATGCAAAATTGTAGCAGGTTAATCCTATGGCATTTTCCCTTGTCTCTTATTCTCTTTTATTACCCTTTTTTTTTTTTTTTTTTTCTGGAACCGGGGTTTGAACTCATGAACTTGCACTTGCCAGGCAGGCACTTGTGCCACAGAACTATCTCCCCAGCCCCTATTACCCTCTTTAAAAAAAAAAAAAAAATTTACTTGAGGGAGAGTATAGCAATAATTGATGTGACATTAGAAGCCACACATATCTAAAACACCAGAATGACAGGCATTGCAAGCATGTTTTAGTATTACACATTGATATCTTCAGTGTCAAAAACCTTTTGGAGATACTTAGAACCATTGTCTAATTCATCCCATGAAAAATAAGTGCATGATTTTGCCCCAGCCATGTTTCCTAACTTTTCTGTTCGCTGTTTCTCCATTGTTTAATTAAGTTCTTAATTTCTATTTAGCTGTGTTCTGTCTTTCCATTTTTATTTCTTCTTTTGAGTTCTTACACTAGGGAAACTATGCAATATTTACACATGTAGGTCTGGTTTACTTTACTTATTAGTATATGTTCAAGATACATCCATTTATATATGAAGGCTTTGAGGTTATCATTCTTTATAGCTGAGTAATATTCCATTGTATAAGAACACATGTTTTTCAGTCATTGTTCATGTGACAGGCATTTTGGTTGTTTCCAAGATTTGGCTATCACAAATTGTGCTGTTACAAACAGGAGCACAGACATCACCTTTTTTTTTTTTTGTCTTTTTTGTCTTTTTTGAGCCAGGGTCTTGCTATGCAGCTCAGGCTGCCCTTGAGCTCGCTTTGTATCCCAGGCTGGTCTTTTTTTACAGAACCAGGGATTGAACTCAGGACCTTTTACTTGCCAGGCAGGCACTTGTGCCCCTCAGCTATCTCCCTAGCCCCAAGACATCACTATGATATGTTTTCAGTTCTTCTGGAAAAATTCTCAGTAGGGGCATAGCTGAATTGAATGGGATTTCCAGTCCTAGTTTTTTAAGGAGTCTCCACACTGATTTCCATAATGGTTGCACCAATCTGCATTCCCACCAGCAGTGGAGAAGGGTTCCTTTTTCATTTGGTAACACATCTGCCTGATCTGAACTTATCTGGTAGAAAAATCTGACTTGAACTATGAGAGATTATTGTCTTCACATTTTTACCTGGTGTGATTACTTACAAGTTTGATCACTTGAGGGGGGGTGCCCCTTGGCAGAGGTTGTGGGAATTTACAGTATTGTATGACTGTGTTATAGTCTACACTGTACTACTGAGCAACACCTCCAGCCTAAGTAAATATGTCCTTCAGTATCATTGGATTTGATTTATATTTTATATTTATGGGCATTATGGAGTTAAAATTGAAAGATACTACTTTAAAAAAGTGAGTGTAAAGATACTTTCATTGTAGAAACAGTATGTAGCTCATAGTGCCTTTTCATTTAATCTTCAGTATGTACTTACCAAAATTACTGTTCTTATCTAAAAAATCAGGGTCGGGATGCTAAAATAGATAGTCATCAGGAACCTTTCGTACACTCAGCCCCAGAGAACTTACCTAATACTTTTGAAGATGCAGTAAATATACTTAAGCCTTCAGCTATCATTGGTGAGTAAAGTTGTTGATAAATAGTTGTTACTTAACTGTATGTTGCCATCCATGATCACCATATAATGTAGGATTACTAAAAATGAATTGATGTGTGTAACCTAGCTTTTCGAATTTGTAGTTGTCACTCAGTGTCTGTGGGGAACTGGTTACAGGATCCACCACAGAAACCAAAGTCTGCAATACTTGATTCTCTTATATTAAATGGGTTAGTATTTGCATGATGTCTGTTCATATTCTCTTGTATATTTCTTGTTTTGGCGGGGTTGGGGTTTGGACTCACAACCTTGCACTTGCCAGGCAGGCACTTGTGTCACAGAGCTATCTCCCCAGCCCCCTTCTCTTGTATATTTCTTTATGCAGCCTTTAATTTTTTTTATTAGTCCATTCTTGTTAGTCCAATAATTGCATTCATTGTGGATAGTAGGTACACATACATATCTTAATTCTTTTTTTTTTTTTTTTTTTTTGTTTAGTACAGTATCTGCAGGGTTTCACTGCACAGGTTGGACTTGTAGTGATCCTTGTGTTCTCTGCTTCCCAAGTGCTGAGATTACAGGCGTGCAGCACCTTACCCGATCTCAATTGCTGTCTCAGTGCACCCCGGGGGCGGGGCCAACAGGGCACACTGGGAATTGAACCTCGGGCTTTGTGCTCTGCCTAAGCAGGTGCTTTAGTCCACTGAGCTATCAGGCCAGCCCGTATCTTAATTCTTATTATTCCCCTTTCCCTGGCCTCTCTAGTTTCTCCACCTCTGTGTACTATGTTTTAAATAATCTCTAATTACTTACAATAGCTAGTGATTGTATAGAGAGAGGGTGGGGAGAGTTGGCATAATATAACAATATACTGTTTAAGGAATAGTGACAAGGGAAAAGTCTGCACAAGTTTAGTACAGGTGCAGGTTCTCTTTGTTTTTGTTTCTTTTTTTTGAGAAGGTTCTCACTGAGTTTCCCAGCTGGATTTGAACTCAAGATCCTCCTGCCTCAGGCATCTGCATCACTGAGATTACAGGCCTGCACCACTGTGTCAGCTAGATATTTTTCCCTCAAATATTTTCAATATGCAGTTGATTGAACCCATATATGCAGTACCCCACAGATACAGAGGCTGGGTGATATTTCTCTGAGAGCTTTTTTAGTTATCATGTATCAAAATCTAGTTAAAAGATGTTATTTGTACTCTAAAATGTAAGAAGCTATGCAATTGATCATGGATCATGCTTTCCTTTTATCTTTTTTTTTTTTTTCCCCTCTTCCTCCTTCCTCCAACTCTTCTTCCTCCTTTTTTTTTTTTTTTAAAGAGTGTTGCTCATATTGGTCCTAAATTCTTGATCTTAAGTGATCCTCCCATCCAGCCTTTTGAGGGGGATGCATGCCTAGCCCTTTATCTTGTTTTACCTTTATCATGGTTATGACTGTTGGGCTCAAAATCTTGGGAAGACCAAGATAATGTGAGAGTCCATACCGGGAAAGTCCAGTGTCGTCAGATTTTCATTGGTAACAAAGCTGGAAAGTTTCTGTGTGTTCTGTATTGCATAGTTGTCATGAGAGTACACCAGCATAGCACTGAGTTCTCAGCAGAGAATGTCTTTAAAAGAGGAGTGATTTGATTAACTATATAGCTTCAAATTTGAATCCATAGTCGTGCTAATGATCTTGTTGATTACATGTAGGAGCTCATGAAAGTTAGGTAACAAAGCCCTGTGTGGTTCTTTCATGGTACCTATTGAAGGCTTTATGATTGTTTCTTTGTTGGTTTTCCCCAACTATAATCTGCCTGCATGATACTCATTTTTGTATCATAATGGCCCAGTACAGTGTCTGGGGATTAATAAAAATAAAGGTGAGCTAGCTCAATTGTATCAAAACGTTGCTTTAGTCAAGATGATTCTTTTCCCTTCAGAATGCCTATCACTTTGCAGTAAGTGCCATGTTTAAACAAATTAACATTTCATTTTCTAAGTTTCTTAGTTGTAAAGAGGACATAAAGTTCGCTATCCTGACCATTTTAAAGTACATTGTACAATATGTGTAAGTACATGTCCATTATCAAGCAACCAAGTCTTTAGAACTAGTGAAACTCTGTACCCATTAAGTAGTAATTTCATATTTTCTTACCCCTACTGACTGTATTGTACTTTATATCTGAATGACTCGACTATTCAAGGTACTTCAAGTAAGTAGCCATGCATTATTTGCATGCCACTGGCGTATTTTACCTAGCTTAATGTCCTGAGGATTCACCCATAGTGCAGCAAGTTTTATTTCAGAATGATAATAACAGTCATGTCCTATTACTTGTTTTAATCTCCTGTAATTTACTGTGGGTGATAAAAAATATTTAAAGTGAAATTTTCTACCTTCTATATTTTACCTTTCACATTGGAAATAGTTCCCATAGCATTCTCTCAGGTTTACAGACTCTATCTTTATAGTGAGATATGACCTGTAGTTTTGTTGTGGAAACCCTATTGTGGAACTGCTATTGATAAGAATTATTTATGGGCCAGGGAAGTAACTCAGTAGCACAGCAGCTGCCTGGTAAGTGCAAAGTCCTGAATTTAATTCCCAGTACCAAAAAGAATTTATTATACCTGTGCTGAAGTTGTTTTTTTTCTCTCTTGTATTCTTGCAGGAGTGGCAGGTGCTGGCCGGCTTTTTACTCCTGAAGTAATCAAATCCATGGCCAATATCAATGAAAGGCCAATAATATTTGCATTAAGTAATCCAACAGCACAGGCTGAGTGCACACCTGAAGAAGCATACACGCTTACAGAGGTATTAATAATTATAAGACTTGGTTCTGTTTGTTTTCACTTGCTCATTAAATTTTCTTCTCTGTGTGTTTTTTAATTTTGTGTGTGTGATTGATTGATTGATTGATTGATTGATTGATTGTTTTATGACAGGGTCTGGCTATATAGTCTAGGCTGGCATCGAATTGGCTTTGTAGCGCAGGCTAGCCTTGAACTTAAGCTCTCCCTGTCTCAGCCTCCTGTATGCTGGGATTATAGGCATGCACCACCATCCCTGGCTTAAATGTCTTTGGACTGTCCTTTCAGTGGTTTTCCTAGACATTATAGCATGCATCCATGCATCGTCACAGGCTGATGTAAATTGCTTAAGTCAGTTCTGGAAAGCAGCTACCTTAACTGTTTTAATACCATCATTCTTTTTGTGCTGTTATTGTTCCTCTAAATTTTAAACCAAGATAACATAACTTTTTATACAAAAATTATTCACTTGGGTTTACCTACATTTTCATTTTTTCTATCTCCCTTTCTGCATGACTGTTTCTATTCAAAATAATTTTTCACCTTCCAGAAGAACTCCGTTTCTTGAGTGTGGGTCTAATGAATTCACTTGATGATTTCTTTATTTTGCCTTCATTTTAAAGGATATTTTCACTATGCATAGAAGTAAAAGTTGGTATATATTTAATTTCAGTACTTTAAAGGTACTAATTTATTGTTTTCTGACTTCGGTTTTCCTTTTGATAACATCATGTTAGGATTTTTTTGTTTTGGTATTTGAGACTCCCTATGTAGTTCACACTACCTTTGAACTCATCATGTAGCTTAGACCTGGTCTCAAGCGCTCAGTGATCCTCCTGCCTCAGCCCAAGTGCTGAGATTACAGACGTACTATCTACAACAGTTTACTTGCATTTAGAGTGTTTGAAATTAAAAAAAAAAAAAAAACTGAC
>PVKN010031060.1:0-12581 GCA_004027915.1 Capromys pilorides | reverse complement strand
TAGCTACTTTCTTTTAGTTCAATGAGAAAAAAGGCTTATACTAATATTGTTTAGACAAGATATCATGTCTACATCTTGTTCTCTGAACAACTACTATGAAGACAACAATATGCAATGTATTAATCCTTGTAACTGTCATACTAAACTGTTTTGAAAATGTTTCATTGCTACTTTTTCTCATTAAAATGAATAAAAAATTGAAAATATAAAAAATAAAAAATTTCCTATGTGGTTTTGAAGGGTATGTGTGCTAGTAGACTCCTGTGTGTCCATGCCAACATTGGCAGTTAGTGATTGTACATTGATTCTGGCTTCTATTCAGTACAAAGATACTATATAAGCACTTGTGGCTTCTGTGGTAGCCACCTAGGACAATTATTACTGGGGGTGGTAGAGGTAACCATGTTGCAAGTCCCCATACTTCAGGGAAATGACTGAAAACATAATGACTGAATTATGCCTGAAACTCTGGAAACCACTGGTGAGATTTATTACACAAAGTCTTAGCTTGCACATGCAGAATCTGATATTTAAAATAATAGGATGAAGTTTCTCTTAAAAAATCAGAATATATAGCCTGACTTTTATTTACTGTTTTTCTTAAGCACTTAAAGATGAATAAAAACCTTTCATCATTTTGTGTCATCAAAATGCAACCCAAGAAAAGCCTGGAAACACAGTGGTAGACTCTAAATTAAGCAATAAGATATGCACTTTTAGTTTCCCTAATTACCTACCCTTGAAAGTAGGTTGGAACTAAAACAAACATGCTGCCTTGAAATGAGAATTAATATGTGCAAGTGCTGGTAGGGAAAACCTTATTAAACAATTGAATTTTAGAATATTTTGCTTTGTCAAAAAACCCAAAGGTATTCTTCCCTTTGGAATTAAATCTTCATTTAGAGGGTTTTGTTTTTAATTACTTGTTCCATGTGTTTTACAAAGTGCCTTTATTGAGTCATTATGACATTTTATTCATTATGTATTGAGCCTTGCCACTTCCCATGAAGGAAATGAGCACCTTCTCCATGACTCCTAGAGAGACCCAAGTGTAAATAGTGCTACAAGTCCACAGGGAAAACGCTGTATGAACCATTAAGTGTGTTGTTGGGAGTGCTTGAAAATACCCCTATGTAATCCACTATGAGAAGGTCAGGGAGGAAGGGAGAGAGAAAGGGGAAGAGTCTGAGGAGGAGGGGGTGGAGTGGAGTGGATGGCACTCTAGAATTTGTACCTGGAGGTCATTCCGATTCCTAATGTAGGTTTGCTGCCGGCCCTGCTAAACTGATTAATCCTTGATTATACGTTTTTAAAATCAGAGATGAATTCTGTGCTTATTGTCAAGGAAACTTGTGTATTCTCCATTTAGAGTAGGCTAAAGACTGATCTCATTCAAAATGGAGGCTGGGAGCATTACAGTATGAATTAATTTCCTAGTTCATGATCCCCCAAATCACGATCTGATGTCATATCTTCAAGGGGCTGAGCAATAACAGATTGAAATAGAAGAGTTCTCAAAGTGTCTTGATTAAGTCCTCTTTTCTGTCCCCAACTGGGAGATCATGATGAGGATAAATGAAATGCAGGCACAGTTGCAGCTCTGAGCTAGTAATCAGGGCTGGAACAGAGAAGGTGTTGATGTTAGGGCTGAAGGAAGACAGTATAACTATCACCTTTTGTAATGAAAGTTTAAAAAGACAACTTAAATATCACCTTTTAAAATGAAGATGTTAAACAGTTTAGCCTAGGCTGTTATCAGGATCACAAGTGACACTTCTTTTTACAGAAATAAAAGAAACATTACAGAATGCCTGGCCACACACACACACACACACACACACACACACACACACAGAGAGAGGATACCATGTGCCTAAATAGTGACTATTTTTTTACAAATAGGCTGACTCCCAAAGTGAAATTTCAGAACTTCAGAACTTCTCCCTCTGGGACCCCTAGGGTTCTCTGGTCCAGTGACCATGCCAGAGGTGTGTGCACTGTGGCTGGCCTGAAATTCATCCTCCTTCTGCAAGCTGTAGTTTCTACTAAACAAATAGCACATAACCTAACTTTAAAAACTTTCAGTAGGTGTCTTTTCTACTGGAGTTCAGTGAGGATTTAGGAGAAGTAACTACTATGTGTCCAGGACTTTACATGTTCTGTCATTTAATTTCCACATTGGTAGATAAGGAAAGTACTATCACCACCACTCTGGAAATGAGGTCTCTGAGATTAGGTAACACGCCCAAAATTAAATGGCCATCAAGCAGAGGAGTTGGGATTCATTACCAGGTCAGACTGACTCCAAAACCATGCTTATTGCCAAGTACAGCATGTTGATTTTATTAAGTTCTTTTTAATATCTAATCAGTATCTTTTTTAGCTATAATTTAAGCTCATTTTCTCAGTGCTTGGTGGAAATGGAACAGTTCTCTCCATTCAATTACTTCTCATATATTTGAAGATGGCTACTTCAGCCTTCTCTTATTTTCTTACCTGATGCACAAGAGCTACAGGGACATGATATTCATATCCCTGAGAGCTCTGTTTAACTTAATTGACCTTTCATATGTGTTTATAAATCATGCTTTTTGAAAACTAGCTATGCACTGTTTCACTCCTTCATTTATTTGAAGGATATAATAGAGTATAGATTGTGACCTGGTACGAGGCTAGATGTGAGACAATCAAAGTTTGTGCTGGTATATAAGGGGGCACTTGGCTGAGTATGAGCAGGATGGGGAGCACTTCATAGGGAAGGTGGTCATAAGCCTGGGCCTTGAATGATGCGTGAAGACACTGCCAGCAAATGGGGGTCCTTGGAAGCAGGACATTCAAAGGAAATCATACAGAATCACAGAGACTAGTCATGGCGCCATGAGGAGGAGGAAGCATTGTGCATTCACTGCATATGCAAAGACAAAGTCAGGGCCAACCACAGAACATAGAGAATTTGTATGTTCAAGAGATCATACCTTGTTATTAACTTTTTGGCTTTTTGAGACATGGTCTCACTCTGTAGTCCAGGCTGGCCTTGAACTTGCTGCAATCATCCTTCCTCAGCCTCCCAAAGGCTGGGATTATAGGCATATACCACTATGTTTGAATTGTTTTTAATTTGAGATTAGAAAAAGTAAGAAAGTGTAAAAAATAATTTAATAGACACTCATATCTATGTTCTTACTGCTAAAAATTAAAATCTCTTGTCATTTGATTATCTTTTTCCCAATCTTTAAAAAATAATGCCAAATGCTACTTTTTTTCTTTATGTACTTCTCACAAGGCAGTTATCATCCATTGGGTATTTATTCTTTCCAGTTGTTTAAAGCTTGTTTTACATATGTAAATGTGTTATATTTTCTAACATTCTTAAGATTGAAAAGTCCAAGAGCTAGGGGCCCACATTTGGCAAGGGCCTTATTGCGGTCATTCTATGGTTAAAGGTGGAAAAGCAGAACAGCACACAAGTGTGTATGTGAGCAAAAGGAGCCAAACCTCTCCTTTTATGCCTGCAATTGCAGCATTAGCCCCTTCATGTGGGCAGAGCCCTCATGACCTAAGCACCTCATAAAGCTCCCACCTCTTAACACTGCTTGTTCTGGGGAGGAAGTTTAAACACATGAAGCTTAGGGGTAAATTCAAATCATAGCAGGGGCACAGAATGAAGTGACATGGTCCCTAAAGTCAAATAACTTGCTGTTTGCTGGAGCATTTTACAGAAATGGAGGCAAGTGAAATTTGAAGACTTGAGGCTTAATATCTATAAGTAGATCATTCCTTGGCCCAGATTCTTGGAAGAAGCTGGGCCTGGCTCATACCTTCCAGTATCATATTGCTATCAGTACACTGTTGTATCAGAATTCATGTTGCTATCTACCCACCTGGATGCTGTCAGCTTCCCATAATTTGTTCTTCCATTATATTTCTAACCTGGTGCAATTGAAACTCATTGTCCCCATGGTCTTAGTTTTCTAAGGCTGCTTTTTAAAATTGTGTTAAGTGTATTGGCTTAAGACAGCAGAAACCTAATCTTTCACAAAATTAGGCCAGAGGTCTGAAATCGGGATTGGAAGGACATGTTCTCATCAAGACTCTGAGATGGATTCTTTTTGGCCTCTAGTACAACTGCAGTCTCTGTCTCTCTCTAACATAGCTTTCTTCACTGTGTCTTATGTTTTGCCATAGGTTGCATGGATGTCAGTCGTTTGGTTTAAAATATCATCTTAACTGATTTTATCTCCATGATCCTACTTCTAATAAGGTCACATTATGAGGTCTTGGGGGTTGGCCTCTTGACATATAGATGTCAGGAGATACAATTTACCTATAACAGATCTTGAGATAAAGTAATTGACCTAGATTACTGGGTCATATGGACCCAGTATAATCACAAAGACCCCTATGTGAGAGAAGTCCTGAACCAGAAGTAGAGAGTAGGAAAGGTTATAGAAGCAAAGTATGATACTCTTTGCAGATATAGTTAGGGCAGCAAACCATGAAATTTGGGCAGCCTCTAGAAACCAGAAAGCACTAATTTCTCCTCTCATCTCCAGTGACTGTACAGTCCTGGCAACACTTAAGTTTTGGAATTTCTAAAAAATTCCAAAAATTTTGGAAAAATTTATTGTAAAATTTATTTATTTATTGTAAATCAATAAATTTGTGTTATTTTAAACTACAAGGTTTTGTGATAACTTGTTACAGCAGCAACACAGAATGAATACAACCCTCTTAACCAGAGGCCGTAAGTGAGGAAAAATTATCAGAGAAATAGTTATCTACTTGGAGAAAATCCCCAAATTTTGCCGTGAGAAGGAAGTTATAACAATTATTTAAGTCAAGCTTAATATGCATACATTTTATATTGTCTCATTTTTCTTAACATTAATAAAAAAGGTCTTATAGTTTTGGAAATTTCCATCTCTAAAACAATAGAAGTAACTCACTTCTTTCTTTGAATAATTCATTTTGATAGCAACATATTTTGAAGCCTATAGAAACGCTATTGCCAATTCACTACAGAAAGGCACATTATTAAGTATTATAATCCTACCTGTCTTAGAGAATTTTCTGTTATATGTTCTTTATTTTACTGATGAAAAATCAACATGCCAAGAGCAAAAGAGGTTTTTCCAAAGCTGTTTGGCTTTAGTGGTAGAACCAGGACTGGAAGGATGGTTTCTTGACTTCTATGACATTGTTCCTTCTAACTGCACCACATTTATAAACCATAAATCTCTTTCTATGTCTCAGAGACTGTCTATGGGAAATCACCCTATTACTTCCTGAATGTACTTGTATAGGAAGTAATTAAAATACAAAGCCAGCTGAGTATGGCGGTATACACCTGTAATCTCAGTGCTCAAGAGACAGAGGCAGGATCACCGTGAGTTTGAAGCCAGTCTAGGCTACATAGTGAGTCAAGGCCAGCTTGAACTACGCAGTGATACCCTATCAAAAAAATAGGTAAAGGGGCTGGCCAGATAATCCAGTGGCCTAAAGCACCTGTTCAGCAAAGCTTAGGCAAGCGCAGGGACCAACCTCAGTTTAATCCCTGGCACCATATGCTGTACCAGCCCTGCTGCCAGGACAGGCTGAGCTGGCAAAAAAAAAAGATTCAACAAACATTTATGGTAGTAAAAGACATTACCAAGAATAATGAGATAAATAGATTAGAATGTGGTGGGGTAATCTAAGTATTTTGAGAGGGATTAATGGCAATATATCTTTTACTATAATTTAAAAAAATTAAACATATTTTATGATCACTTCTGATTGATCCAATATTTACTGCAATTTCTGTCAAATAAAAAAATTATGATGTGTCTTGATCTACCTAGTTACTAGATCTGGCACTGTGTGATTTTGGGCTTTTTCAAGGTCAAGATGACTGTGAAAAGAAGAGATTTGAGTGAATTAGGAACTGGGGAGATAGCTCAGTAGAAGAAGCACTTGCCTGGCAAGCATAAGGTCCTGAGTTCAATCTCTGGTCCCACAAACAAGCAAACAAACACACTGAATGAATTAGGGTATGAAGGAGCTATAAAAATGCAATTAATGCGACTCACAAAAGAGGGCTTTCAGAACTGCTCCAGAAAGTGCCAAGTATGATGGAATGGGATGAGTGCACTCAAAGAGAAGACACAATGTGTCTTTGTACTGTAATAAAAATTTCACTGCATTTTTTGATCATGCCTCTGATGTCATTCTCCACTTAGGACTCAGCAGAGAGTTGTCCAGACTGTCTGAGGTAGAGCAAAGTTCTTCCAGCCACTCAGCTCTCTTATTAGCCTCTATCTGTTCCAAAACTAAGCACCTACTTCTTCATTCCTGCCTTCTGTGGCTGTGGAAACTCAAAGTTCTTTCTGAAATCAGTGGAGGAGCTCCACTGAAAGGATTTGAGAGAAATGATGTCAGGGACTACAGAGAAAAAAATCCAAGCCCGCCAAAGAGAGGGGTTATTTTTAAGTGAGGAAAGGAGACATTGCTCTTGAGTGGAAATCTTTTAAGCCTTTATTACTTCCTCTTAGAAATGCTTTTATGTAAGCATATTAATACAAACTCAGTGCCCAAGTCTAGAACTTTCATTTTCAGAAAGAGGAGCACTTTTAGTACTTCTGTTTCTCTACTGCCAGTCTTATGCCACCAGCTTCAGGAAAAGTAATACTCTATAGTCACAAAAATATTTTACTTGATTTAACATCCAAAAATAGAGTTTGAATCCTGGCTTTGCTGTCTTGGCAATCACATTGCCTTGGCACATCCAGCTTGGTTTCTTATCTAAAATGGCAATGATTATGACAAGCTTCTAATAAGTATTCATTTATTTGCTTATTTGTTTATTCACCAGATATATGGCAGGCACTGTGCTAAGTAATAAGAATGTAAAATAAGGCATGATCCCTGCTCTCTTAGAGCTTACAGTGTAGTAAACGGACAATCCAGCAATCACAGTAGTAAGTGTACAGTTCTGAATTCCAGTGACCACCCTGATGGTTAGCAATATGGCTCTGTGAGACAGTACAGTACTTCCACTTATGCTTGGGGGGCAAGTAATAAGATACTCAGTAGATTCTAAAAACTGTGAATAGTAATTAACCTTGGTGTTATAGTTTGCATGTAAAATCTATCCCAAATCTAGTATATTTCAGATGGGAATACTTATGGAAAGGCAACTGGGTTGTAGGGGTTATGCTCTCCAGTGGATTCATCCATTGATGATTTCATGGCTACATGTTCTGCAAGGAGTCATGGCCGGGGTGGAGTTGGGTCCCTGGGAGCATGACCTGCAAGGGTATGTTCTCATTCCCATTTTTCCTTTCCTTCTGCTTCCTGGCTGCCATAGGATGAATAGCTGTCCTCTGCTATGCCTTTCTGCTGTGTCACCTCTACCTTGGAGCCAGTTGACCGTGGACTGAAACCATGAACCAACATAAACCTCTCCTCCTTTATTATTTAGGTATTAAGTATTTTGTTTCAATGACTAGAAATAATACACCTATACATATTGTTTTCTCTTCTGCATACATATGTTAACTTGATGGCTTTTCCATTTCAAATAAGTATTTATTATGTACATGCATATCATATTTGCAGTTTGAGATGTGGCATCAAAACTAATGTGAGGGCTAAGGAGATAGCTCAGTGGTCTAAGCACCTGCCTGAGTTCAATTCCTGTTACCACATGCAATGCTGGCCCCAGAACTCCATGCAGTTCCAGCCCTGGGGAAGCTGAAACAGGAAGATCACTATGAGTCCAAGCTATATAGCGATACCCTGTACCAAATACATAAAAAAGATTTAAAACTAACATGAATTTTCCCTTCTTTGCAATTTCATAGTTAGAAGGTTTATTTTTATTATAGATCTTAGCAACCTCAGCCTATGATGTTTTCTTTCCTCATTAAGTGAAGAACTTCATGTTTTTGTGTGAGGCACATTCAGTTGTCACTGTCTTGCTCTTTGGGGTATTATTAATTAAAATTAGAGCTGCTTGGAGACAAATGCTACAATGCCATGATGAATGACCTCTTAGATGAGATGGCTAATAAATGACTAATGAGTGGGTAGCACACATGGCATGGATATGACCAACAGAAGGGTGATTCATTCCTCAGGGCAGGAGAAACAGGACAGTGGGAGATTGGAAAAATGTTATTTAGAAATGTACACCTTCTTTTATTATTTTTTAATTTTTTAAAAAATATTTTAGGGAAGCATCTACAGGGTGTTCAGGGTCTCACTACTAGATCAGACTCATAGTGATCCACTTGTTTACAGCCTCCCAAGAGCTGGGATTACAGGTGTGCACCACCACGCCCAGTCTTAATTGCCATCTCAGGGTGTCCTGGGGGTGGAGCTGACATGGCCCTGGCCCCTGTGTGCTTTAATCTGCTGAGCCCCTTTTTTGAATATTGTTCTGGGAAATCACTTGGATGAAGGAAGTGATAGAGATGACTTACTTTCTTGATTTCGAATTAGTGAGATCACATGGAATAATAGTGGCATTCTCAGAGGACCATCAAGGAGAGTCCAGTTTTTGAGGGAGAAGATCTTAACTTCTGTTTCATATATATGAATTTAAGAACTTTTGAGACATTCAAGTTTGTGCTAAATAGACAGAAGGCAATGTGGGACTGAGGCTTAGACATAAGGTCTTACCTAAGGATACGAATTTGAGAGTCCAGTGATGGTCATTGAACTCATGGGTGTGGGAGAAAAAGTGGATTGAGAAGTGACACAGCTAGGAGTTTGTGTGAATGCATTTTCTAAAGGCAATTCAAATTTATAGTCCATTTACTGTAAGTGAAGAATGTGGATCCAGATAACATGGCTAGGCTTGATTCAGTAGAAAGACTATGGAGAGCATCATCAGCTCTTGCCTGAGTCCCATCCTACCCTTCCTAACGGTCTGAACCATGGATAATATTGAACCTTACTGTCCAAGTGTTGTGATGCTGAGCACCTGACTTGCACCATAGCCTTACACCAGACAGAACCATCCTACATAAGATGCCAGTAATAATTCACTTAGAAATACTGGGGCCTTAAAAATAAGTATGATTAGTTCTATGAGAAGAAAGATTTGTACTAATAGTGTTTATAAAAATATAATGTCTGCATCTTGAACTCTAAACAACTACTATGAAGACAACAATATGCAATGTATTAATTATTATGACTGTCCTAACCTGTTGTGAAACTCTTATTGCTATTTCTTTCTCATTAATATTAATAAAAACAAAAAATATTTAAAAAATGGGTATGATAAAAATAGAGTGGCAAGAGAGTGCAAGGTTCTGACAGAGCGTTCCTCGAATGTGGTACAAGGTAAGTGAAGAAAGTGAAGCATTCAATGAGGTTGAAAAATTACCCTGCAGGACTCCATGATGAAGCAGCATGGGTAGAGAAGTGGCTGTCATGTTGAAGTAGGGTGCTGGAGTGAGTAATTTTGAAGCTGGAGCAGTTTTTATTGATGACATGGTCCAGGTGTGACCCTAGGTAGTAAGGTGAGCATGAAAGGCTGAAAGGACTTAGCCAAAGACTAGAAGAATGGTATACATAGAAATTTTGATAGAGTGAAATATAAGCCCAAAAGCTATAACAAATAGGTGGAAGGTTGGACTGGGACTTTCTCTGGGAGCTCTCAGTGCAGTTATTCTGATTGCAGATCAACAGAAGGGGCCCCATCTCTTGATGTTCTGTGCAGCAATACAGGTCTTGATTGCCCCGGAAAATGAAAGGAGAACCTCCTCTTCCTCATTCTTGGTGGTGGTCAGGTGTGTGTTAAAGTGCAGCTTTCGCCATTTCTGTGGCCTTCTTCTGGCTTCCCAAAGGAAAAGAACATGAAATAGGACCTGCCTGTCTCTCCAGGGGCATGTGGCATGACACAGGGAAAGCTCACCCAAAGCAAGAAAGGGATTTGAGCAGCAGACAACAAAAATGGTCATTAGCTTTTATATGAATGGATAGGTAAAGATTAGGCTAAAACTACAAAGGATCTGCATAAAAACTCAAAATCATAGCAGAATCTGAAGTAGAAATACTCAGTGCTGCTTACTTACACTTAGAATGATTCTGCTGTGATTTCTGTCTTTCCAACTACAGTTATGTGAATATAATGCTCTCCTCAAAATTGTTCCTTTTAGAAATAAAAATGGGCCTAAGGTCCATTGTCACAGGGTGACCGATGGTGATGGTATATGCATTTACAGAGACATTATGGACAGGCTTGGGAATGGTAGATCAAAATTCAAGACAGAAAAACAATAAAACTCTACTAAGTGGGGAGGTTTTTCCAACTCGGTTGTATCAGATATCTCTTGGCACTGAGAAGACTCTGTATCTTTTCTGATAGATTGTACTGTGCGCTTCATATCTAACTAGAGCACTATTCCTCACTGAGACCACTGGCCTCTTACAGGAATTTTCTACAGGATTATTAGGAAGTGTGTTGTGTGAGCACATTGTAGAATCTAAACATAATTGTAATAAAGTTCGCTTCATGGCACCTTAAGGCCTTAGGAATGTCACTTCACTTTTCAGCTAAGGAGCTGAGACCAGGGTAGTCTCATGGCTAAAATGAAATCGCACAAATAGTTTGGTTTGAAAGTTGGACGCGTTGTCCAGTGAAAATTGAATATAAGTTGTAAACATTAAAGTTTTTCATACTTTAACTGTTTCTTAAAACTATTGTATCAGCTTCACTGCAATTATTACTCTACATACTGTAGGACAAGAAACAAGTAAAAAAGTGAAATTGTATTTTCCATCATTAGGTAAGTGTAAGAGAGTAAGACATGACGGGGTCCCTTCCTGGTTCTCGTCTCAGTCCAAAAAGTCTGAACTTAGGTTCCTAAGAACTCACTATTGGAATTCCACCAAGTTAATTCCAATCTACCACTCCTAGCACAACCCATGGTGATAGTAAAGACACTAAAATGTATTTATACAATTAATGGGGAGCCAAAGGGCCCTAAGTCCAACCATAAAAACAGCTTCTAGAACCAAGAGGGCAACCCAGGGCTGCACTTGGGCTTCATTTATTGGAAAAGGGGGATTGGCTAGTGAAAGGGAATTTTGGGAAGAAGATGCGCACAGAAGGGAATTTTGGGAAGGTGAGTTTTGAAGGGAATTGTGGGAAGGTGAGTTCTGAAGGGAATTGTGGGAAGGTGAGTTCTGAGGGGAATTGTGGGAAGAGGGTGAGCTGTGAGCTGGGCTAGGTAGGAGGCCTGCATTCACCTCTGCCATGTCAAGAGGAAGTAATTTGCATTATGCTATTAAGATAGCATCTAATATTTTGGGGGTCAAGTGCTTCAGCTCTGATGTGTAATCTTTCAAGCTGCAGAAGTCATATCCTCTATCTCAAGGCTTGATCCCAGCTGACACCGTGGAGCAGTGGCTCTTTGTCCTGTTATCAGGGAAAGATGCATGCCATCTTCAAAATTTACTACCAGCACCTTGGCTAGACCAATAAGGCCAATTGAGATTTTGGGGTTCTGGTGTTTTAGCTCTGACGTGTAATCTTTCACGCCCCATGAAGTCATAGCCTTTATCTCCAGGCTCGATCCCAGCTGACACCGTGGAGCATTGGCTCTTTGTCCTGTTATCAGGGAAACACGCGAGCCATCTTCAAAAATTACCATCAGCACCTCAGCTAGACCATTATACACTGCTTAAAGCCAATTGAAAGGATAGTGAGAGATCCTAGCCAGCTCTTTACATTTCAATAAGAGGGAATAGGGTCAGGCTCAGTCAAAATGGAGACAGTTGCTTTTCTTTTAAGGAGAGCTACTCAGGTGGTCCTCCACAAGACAGAACTCAGACAACCTTGCTCCAAGCATGCTGAGCTCCCGTCCTGTATGCTTAATGGTGCCTCCTTAAACTATTTCACTGCCTATCCATAGTAACTCTCCTCTGCTGGGTACTCTATTGGAATCAGTTATAAGCATCTGTCAAGTGCTAGGGAATGTAATAAAACTTAGTGGACTGTGAGCACAGGAACAATGCCAGTTTGCTGGAGAGTAGCCACACCCTGCCCCTGCATGTGACTGCTGAGTTCTGTCATGTTCTGACATATCTGCTCTGTTGGGGCTGAGAGGCTGAGATGTTTCTATCTGGGTAGGCATGATTTTGTTCATATCGTGAGATTTCTTTTATTATCTATCATTTTGGAAAGAGATAGATGCTTACAAACAAAATCATTAAGGTGGAGAGAACTCAAACTTTTCCTTTTATTTATGCTTACTAGACTGAAGAATTATGATGTCTAGAATTATACCCTTGCATGAGGGATGCAGAGGCAGGCGGCTCTCATGCTAAGGAGGCAGAGAGCCATGAAGGAGGTGAATGCTATGGTCCCCTGCCAACTGAAGAGCAGCAAGCAATATTTGGTGAGAAAATGACCTAGAGTTTTAATATGCTCTATGCTTTTCCATATTGTTACTCCAGACATTAGTAAAATGCTTGTTTATTTTACTCCACAGTCAGGGAGAAAGAATAGCTCCTAAATACTAAATACTTGGGTTAGTTATGAAGAAAAAAAAAAAAAAAAAAAAAAAACCTTGATTTTGATCAAAAAG
>PVKN010031059.1:0-12585 GCA_004027915.1 Capromys pilorides | reverse complement strand
GTCATTTCCGCTCAGAAGATAGTCTGTGTGGCTCAGGCTTTCTTCAGCTTCTCTCCTCTGACTCCAGGTTTCTGTCTGCCTGTGATTGGGGTCTTGAGGTGTTCGGTGACTACTCTGCCCCCACCTATTTATTTACTTTCTTTAGCAGCACTGAAAGTTGAATCCAGTGCCTGCATTGAACTACATCCCTGGCCTTCTTTTTTAATTTTTTTATTTTGAGATAAGGTCTCACTCTAGTCCAGGTTGACGTAGAACTCAAGGCGATCCTCCTGAGTGCTGGGATTGCATGTGTACACCATTCAGCCTGGCTTTCCCACCTCTTTAAAAAGCAGCTTCTGGGCTGGGGATATAGCTCAGTGGCCCAGCGCTTTCTGGCAAATACAAGGTCCTGAGTTTGATTCCTGGTATTAAGAAAAAGGCAGCTTTCTTGTAGCCTCTGGCTTGTCCCCCACCCCTGCACCTGAAGGAAGACTTCCCGCAGTGAGTTTTCCTGTAACAGCAGTTCTCTGAAAACGGCATCCTTTTCATTGTAGGCCGTAGTAAACTTGGGGCAGCATCTCATAAAGGAGGCTCAATGGGGCTTCTGCGAAGAGACAGTGTGGCTGGCGCTCGTGGTACATGATGTTCTTGGCCCTGCTTAGCCAGGCCACCTTGGGAAAGCCCTGATCTGTTTTTGTGTAGACAGCAGGGTGAGGGTGCCAACACCCTCCCCACACTAAGTGCTTTTGAGGCTTCAAAAGCACCTTCTGCCAATTTTGTTTGCTTTTTTTTTTTTTTTTGAGAGAGGGTCTTGCTATGTAATCCAGGCCGGCCTGAGTAATAAGACTACAGGTGTGTGCCACCCCACCTGGCTCCAATTTTCTATCAGGCTTCAACTTGTCCCCTGCTACAGGCAGTTCATTTCATATGTCACACTAAAAAAGAAAAAGGCCAGATGTGGTGGCCCATCCCCTGCAATCCCGGAACTCAGGAGGCTGAGGTGGGAAGCTTTACCACAAGGTGAAGGCCGTTCTGGGCTCCATAGTGAGTTGAAGACCAGCCTGGACTGCATCGTGAGACGCTTTCTCACAAAAGAAAAGGAAAAGACTAAAACATACCTGAGTACGCGTGTAGAGTGAAGCTCCTCTGGCCCTCCTAGCTCTAGGGTGATGGTTGCGAGTAGGTTGCGTTACCATTTATTTCATTTTGCAGTGCTGGGGATGGATCCTAGGGCCATGCATGCTAGGCAGATGCTCACCACTGAGCCACATCCCCAGCCCCAGGTGACTTCAGTGAGTGCCTCCCAGGCAGTTTCCATAATTTGGAGAAAACTTTGGTGTGGTGGGGTGGAGTTTTCCTTCTTTGTGGGAGGGGGAAGAGAAGCTCTGGGGGGCCCTGCTGCCTCTCAGCTCTGCGCCTCCCGGTGTGGCTGTTCTTGGTTTTCCTGTCACACCCTTTTGATGGACACTGCGCAAGAAGTGCTGAATCCCCTCTGTGGCACATTTTGTGGATCTGGAGGTCAGGGTCCTCAGGCAGCCTTGTTGCCCAGTGAGCACACCCTCTCCCCTTCTTTTGAGAAAGGGTCTCATTTTGTAGCCCAGGCTGGCTTTGAACTTGGCAGCAGTCCTCTTGCCTCAGCCTTCCAAGTCATGGGATCACCTGTGTGTGCTACCATCTCTGGCCCTCTCCTGCAGCGCTGCACGTCCCCTGGAGCAGTGACACAGAAGGGGTGTGGTATCCCCACAGGGACCTCTTTGCACCCCATGGTGGCTCTGGTCCTGGCCCATCCTCAGTTTCTCCACAAACCCGAGCCTTGCTGCCCACGGCTGCTCGCAGCTAGTGACTGAATGCAGGGAGACTGAGGTGTCCTGGGTCACTTGGGCCTTGCTGGGTTCTTCCTGACCTCAGCAGCAGCCACAGGGTGGTCTCATCTAGTCCCTCCTGTGCCATCCTGACAGAGGCCAGCATGCTTGGCTTGCCTGGGGGTCAGTGTTGCTAGGGGCCTCACAGTGAACGAGTGCTTGGCGCCTCTGGTGCCCTGCTCCCCAGTGTACTGGCAGTGACTGTCACCCAGGCAGCGCTGTACCAAGCTGCCCCTACTGTGATGGCCCTTGGGTGAACCTGGGCTGCTTGGTGACTTGTGCCTGTGATTCCTGCATGCTGGTCCTCTCCCTCGCCCACTCTGCCCACTGCCTGTTTGCTTGTTATCACGAAGCCTTCTTCCGGTGACGTCTGCGGCTTTGTCCAGCTTACACTCTGAAGCAGAGACTGTGCTTCCTGAGGGTGGGCCGCCTCCTGCCCACCCCTCCAGAGGCAGGTGGTGCTCACAAGTGGAGTCCAGAGCAGGACGGCTGTGCTGCCTTTCCTGCTAGCTTTCCCACTGCAGCCCCACAAGCCAGCTGTGCCCGGCCTCCTGGCTGGGTCTCCTCCAGGCTCCACATTACTCGGGTGCCTCCAAGGTGGGTACCTACCCTATGTGCATAGCCAGGTGCTGTCCCTCAACACTGCCAAGTGTCAGTCCTGGAACCCGTGGCTCTATTGCTTCTTGTGATTGATGGGATTCTGCAGATAGGATCAAATTCTGGATCCTAGGGGGCTTACTGAGGACCACTTGAGGCTCAGTAACCATCAGGGTCCCCCTGAGTGGGCACAGGAGAAAGGCCAAGATGGTTTAGCAGCTGGAGGAAGGGGCTGAAAGCTGAGGGCTAGGGATGTCTCTGGGAGCCTGGAAGGGAATGGCCCAGCAAGGCTGGAATCTGGTGTTGCTGGCTACTGCGTTGCTGGTGATTGTTACACATGGACTATCCCCTGTTCTTGCAGCCTCCCCTTGTCCCTCTCAGCCCCCCACAGTAGCCTTCCCCACGACCTGCTTCCTGTCACATGCCACCAGCCCCAGCCAAGGCGCTCACTGCTCAAGCACCTGAGCTGCACCATTGGCAGCCACGATTCCTCTACAACATTCCCCAGGCCTCAGCCCCAGCCCCAGAAGTGCAGGTAGCCTGCCACCTCCTTGTGAAGAGTCCAGTGCATCCCGGCGCCGCCACCTTGGGCACGCTGTACCAGAGTCCATCACCAGAGGGACAGTGGAGGACAGGAGCTGGCAAGAAGAGGGGACACTCCTATCACTGGGAGAAGAGCTGATGGGGCTCCCAGAGCCCCAGAATGCAGCCCCAGGAGGTGTTGGGTGTTCAGAGCCACAGCTGCTAGCAGATATCTGCATCCTGAAGGAGCAGTGCCAGCTACCATCAGTTAAGTTTTCCTGTAGTCCCATTCATTCATTCATTCATTCATTCGAAGCACTGGGAATGGAACCCGTGGCCTTCACACTGAGCTGTGTCCCCAACCCATGTTTTGAGATGGGGTCTCTTAAGTCATGAAGTTGCCCAACTGGGCCGGAGCTTGGCGATTTCCCCATCTCTGCTTCCCTGAGTGCTGTGATGATAGTGTGTGCTGGGGCACCTGGCTTCTAGTCTTTCTGTGTTCCCCTTGTGCCCCTGTGATGGCATTTGGTCAGGCGTGGAACTCTCCAGCATGTCCTGGCTGTAGCTGCCCCAGTTCTCCTCCCTCCAAGCCCCTGCTCCTTTCAGCCTGGGCTCTTGAGGCCCCTCCTGCCACATGGTGTGTTCTGGCTTTGACCCTCCATCAGCCTCCTGGCTTTAGCATGCTTGGCCTTTGTCCAGGGCCTCCCTGCCTCCCCTTCGTGTTCACTCAGCCAGCCCCTGGTGCGTGTGGAGCTTGGCAATATGGAGGGATCGGTGGTGAAAACCTCTCCGTGTGCCTGCATGATGTCACCTGTCCCATGGAGGCTGCAGGGGTGGGCAGGCCTGAGTGTGACTGGGCTGAGAGTGAGCACATCCATGGAGGGCATCTGGACTTGGGCATCCACGACAAAGAGGCCGTGTCTCCCAGCGCTTTCTGGCCTGAACCGAGTAGCTAAGAATTTCTGCTTGGGTGTGGGAGTTTCCAGCCTGTTGCCCTGGTGCTGCTGGGCATTTGTTTGCCCTGCTGTGGTTTACTTCCATGCTGAGGACGGGCCCTGGGCTTTGCATCCACTAGGTGAGCGCGCGCTCCTGAGCTGACCCTGGGCATTCATGGAGCGTGCCTGGAATGGTATTTCAAAGCTGACGGAAACTAGGATTAGGATGGAAACTTGAGGAGATGCTGTAACTCTGTAGCCTCTGGCCTCAAGAATATCCTTTTGGCTAGGCCTGGTGGTACACACCTGCTTGTGACAGTAGGAGCCCAGCCTGGGCAGGTTAGAGATTTAACAAGACATTGTCTCAAAATAAATCAAAAGGGCTGGTGGTATGGCTTAGTGCAAAGGGCTTAGTTCCATCCAAAACATTCCTTCCCTGTAGCCTTGGTATTCAGGGTGGCACCACAGGGGCCCTGCTGGAAGCTGCTAGCCGACCGGCTTGAGAGTGTGCTGTGCTTGCTGGCTAGTCTCTGTAAGATTTCACAACTGTACAGTAAGTAGTACAGGGTAACTTTGAATTATTCATTATTCAATACAGGATGGGCTCAGACTTTGATAATCCTCCTGCCTCAGCCTCCTGAGTGCTGGGATTATAGGTGTGTACCACCACACCTAGCTAAGATTTCACAGTTTGTGAGGAAAAAATAATATCAAGTTTGAACTGAGCTTTTATTCACTCATTCATGTTTTCTGATACTGGAATATAAACCAAGATCCTGTGCATTGGGCTATACCCCTAAGCATATTTTTTTGGGGGGATCGGGATTCAAACTCAAGACCTTGTACTTGCCAGGCAGGCACTTCTGCCATGGAGCTGTCTCCCCAGCCCCCCGCCCCCCTCAAAGCGTTTTTTGAGATAGGGTCTTGCTAAGTTGTTAAATTGCCTGGGCTGTGCTTGAATTTGTTTTTTTTGTTGTTGTTGTTTGTTTGTTTTTTTAGTGATGCTGGGAATCGAACTCAGGACCTTGTGCTTGCCGACAGGTGCTTATGCCAGTCTATCTCCCCAGCCCTTGAATTTGTTTTTGTTTATTAATTTATGTATCTTGTACAGGGTCTCACTATGCAGCTCAGACTTGTAGTGAGCCTCCTGTTTTCAGCCTCCCCAGTGCAGGGATTACAGGCATGCAGATGTGCACAAGCACGCCCAGGGTTGGGGCTAGTGCAGCATTTGGTACCTGGGATCAAACCCTGGTCCCTTCGCTTGTCTAAGTGGGCACTTAGTCCACTGAGCTATCTTGCTGGCAGCCTTTGAATTTGTAATCTTCCTGCCTCTGCTTCCTTGAGTGCTGGGATGATAGGTGTGTACTACCATGACTACCATGCCCAGTTTTACTTATTTATATCTTTTTGTAACCTCAGCCATTCCTTTAAATAAGGGTCTCTGTCACTACAGACGAGGGCCAGGGTGTTCTCGGGTGGGCATTCCAGGCACTGTAGGAGCCCAAGCAGCATCCCTGGCCTCCACCTGCCCCATGCCAGGAGCATCTCTGTTAGGATAGTCACCAGTGGGCCCAGCTATTGGTATTGCCTCCTGGGGTCGGGGTTACCCCACATAGAGCCATTGCTTGGACTCCGGCTGGCTGGTAGGCTGGTTGACAGAGTAGGAGTGGGCAGTGGAAGGTCAAGGGGACTGGGGGGGTGGCCTTTTGCTCACAAATCATGTGACTTTTGCTGAGTTGCACTTGAGGCCTCTATGTCCCCTCCTGTCCCCACCTGTTCTTGTGTTTTTAGACAGGTCTCTCTGTATAGTCCAAGCTTGCCCCTCCATGAAGCCCTCTCGCTACAGGGCTGTCTGTGAACTCCTAAGGCTTCTCCTGCTTCAGCGTCCTCGTGCTGGATATATCAGGCGTATATCACTACGTCCCACTCCTGCGTCTTCCTGGACAGGGCCCTGAGGACCCCATGCTTTACCTGTGCCAACAGTAGATACATGACTGCCCTCTCAGGTTCGGGAACCGTGTGGTCCCTTCTCGTCTTTGATCCCAGAGCTGCCCACGTGGACCAACAAGGCTAAGAGAAGTGCAGTTGGGCACCTGCCCTTCAGAAGCCTGGGTACTGAGTGCCAGCCCTGCCTGCACCTCAGGGTGAAGGGGGTTAAGATCACCAGCCGCATCTCTGCCCGAGCTTGGTAACAATGCAGGCTTAGAAATGCTGACTGCAAGCAGGCATGCCCGTCATCCCAGCACTCAGGAGGCTAAAGCAAAAGGGTGGTGAGCGTGAGGCTGCCTAGCCCACGTACTGAGATCCCTGTCCCCTCACAGAATTAAAAAAAAAACAAAACTGGATTTGTTTAATTTAGGAAGTGCTCTGAGAATTTGATTTATTTTTTCTCTGGAGACAGGGTTCCACTGTGTAGCTCAGGTTGGCTGTGAACTCACTGTGTAACCCAGGGTGGCCTTAGATTCACAGCAGTCTTCCTGCCTCAGCCTTCCAAGTGCTGGGATTACAGGTGTGCACTACCACACCTGATCAAGAATTTGAATTTTTTGGGCCGGCGAGATGGTTCAGTGGTCTAAAGCGCCTGCTTAGGAAAGCTCAGGCAACTGCAGGGACTGCGGTTCGATCCCCGGCACCACATGCTGCGCCAGCGCCACCACCAGGGCAGGCTGAGCCAGCCACAAAATAAATAAAAAAAGAAACAAACAAACACAACAAGCAAACAAATTAAAAAAAAAAAAAAAAAAAAAAAAAAAAAAAAAAAAAAGAATTTGAATTTTTTGGGCCGGCGAGATGGTTCAGTGGTCTAAAGCACCTGCTTAGGAAAGCTCAGGCAACTGCAGGGACTGCGGTTCGATCCCCGGCACCACATGCTGCGCCAGCCCCACCACCAGGGCAGGCTGAGCCAGCCACAAAATAAATAAAGAACCAAACAAACACAACAAGCAAACAAATAAATAAATAAATAATTTAAAAAAAAAAAAGAATTTGAATTTTTTAAAAACAGCACACCAGGGCCGGCAAGATGGTTCAGTGGTCTAAAGCACCGCTCAGGCAACTGGAGGGACTGCTGTTCGATTCCTGGCACCACATGCTGCGCCAACCCCCGCCACCAGGGCAGGCTGAGCCAGCCACAAAATAAATAAAATAAAGAAACAAACAAACACAACAAGCAAACAAATAAATAAATAAAAATAAAATTTAAAAAAAAAAATAAAAAAAATAAAAACAGCACACCAGAGAGTGCTGGTACACAGCTGGGGTTGAAATGGCTGGTTTTCCTCCTGCCTGAGGTTTGTGGGAAGGAAATATCTTTCTTCTCCAGCTCACATCCCCATGTCCCTGGAGAGAAGTGTGAATTTCACATGAAATAGCTGAGGTGCCTGAGAAATTTCACAAGTTTGCACCTCTGATTGTTGGAAGTGTCAATATGTGGCCACTTTTGCTTCATGCCACAGGGTATTTCTAGTGTAGGGTGCTGGTGTACAGGGGTCCATTGGTGTCTTTGAGGGCCCTCGAGGATGCTGGAATCTGCAGATGCTCAAGTCCTCTCAGTAAAGTAGGTAGAGCTGAGGGACATGGTGGCACAAGGCTGTAATCCCAGCACTCTGGGGAAGCCAAGGAAGGAGGATTACAAGTCCAAGTCGAGTTTGGCCAATTTGACAAGTCCCAGTCTTCAGATATGAAAAATAATTAAGAAGGTCTGGGGACACAGTTCAGTGGCAGAGCACCTTGGGCTCTGTCCTCGGTGCCATCGTCATCCTGTCAGTGAATCAAGCAGGGGGTGGGAGGTTTTGCACTGAACCCACACACATCCTCTCCAGACGGCTCATGAGACCTGGCGCAGTCAGCGCTGCGGCACGGCCCTTTCACTGTGTTGTTTAGGGGGTGATGACGCACAACGCTTTCATGCATTTGATTGGGTGAAATTCTTTTTTCTCTTTCTTCCTCTCTCTCTGGCAATACAGAGGATTGAATGTTATTATTACCATTAATATATTTGGCTGTTGCAGGGTCTCACTGTGCAGCTTGAACTCAGTGATCTTCCTGCTTTCAGCCTCCCCAGTGCTGGGATTACAGGGGTGCACCACTACACCCAGACTCCGTGGCTTGCTCGCCCTGCCCTGGGGGTGGGCCTGGCACTGGCGTGTGGTGCCAGGGATTAAACCACAGTTCCTGAGCCTGCCTAAGTTTGTGTAAGCTGGAGCTTTAGTCCACTGAGCTATCTCGATGGCACCTTTTTCTTTTATGTTTTATTTATTTTTGTCTTTTTAAGACAAGGTCTCGCTCTGCAGTTCAGGCTGGCATTGAGCTCACTTTTGTGGCCCAGGCTGGTCTTGAACTCACACTGATCCTGCTGCCTCAGCCTCCCAAGTGCAGGGTTATAGGCGTGAGCCACCACACCCGTCCTTTTTTATGTTTTAGAAGCAGAGTTTCAGTATGTAATCTAAGCTGGCCTTGAATTCAATATGTAGCCCAGGCTGGCCTCAAACTCATGATCCTGTTCTGTCTCCCAGGATTTCAGGTATGTACTTCCACACCTAGCCAGTTTGTTTTCTTATAGGAGAATGTATGGATTTTCTACTTTTCTGTTAGCAGTGCAGTACAGAAAGAAAAAAGTTACTCTCTTGCCTCATTCCTTGTTATAAGTTAATATGGACCCTGAGACAAACATTTAAGAACTTTCAAGGTTTTTTTTTCAGGGATGTGACTGGAACTCAGGGCCTTGTGCATGCTAGATAAGCCCTTCACTGCTGAGCTGTGTCGCTAGACCATCATCCTCCTGCCCTAGCCATCCGGAGTGCTGGCACTGTTAGTTTGCACTACCACACCTGGCCAGCCCAGCTCTTCTGAGTCATTTTCGGTTACATTCTGATGTTTTTTTCTTTTTTTTATTTTTTATTTTTATTTTAGGGAAGGGTCTACAGGGTGTTCAGGGTCTCACTACTAGATTGGACTGGTAGTGATCCACCTGTTTACAGCCTCCTAAGAGCTGAGATTATAGGTGCGTACGCCCAGTCTTAATCCCATCTCAGCACACAGGGACAGCCAATGCCAGCCCGGCAGGCCACCCCAGGGATACTTGGTTTTGTTTGTTGCTGTTCATTTGTTTGTTTGTTTGTTTTGGCTGGCTCAGGCTGCCCTGAGGGTGGGGCCTGCATGAGACATGTGGTTCTGGGATCAGAACAGGTTCTCTGCACTGAGACACTGAGCTGAGTTATCTTGCCTGCTTTGTTTTGTTTGTTTTTGAGACAGTTGTCTCACTGTGTAGCCCAGACTGGTCTCAGACTCACAGCTGTCCTCCACCCTCAGCCTCCTAAACACTGGGATTACAGGTGTAGCCCACCATATCCAGCCTTGGGTTGAATTCTGGACATTGTGAGTGACATTACCAGAAGTAACTTTGAGATCCACCTAGAAGCCAAGAGAAAGCTGTCGGCACTCAAGGGAGGAAGGACTAGAGCAGACCTAGGGGTTCAGGCCTGGTGCCGAGGGGAGGTGGAGAAGCACCTGGTGGCCTGAAGTCAGCAGTGCACACGCGTGCTCCACCCAGTCCTTCTCTTGGAGATGAAGATCTAGAAGGCCACTGGTCATCAAAATCATAGAAAAAGGGCTGGCCAGATAGCTCAGTGGACTAAGCGCCTGCTTAGGCAGAGCACACGGACCTGGGGCTCGATCCCTGGCACCACAAGCCCTGCTGGCCCTGCCTCTAGGCTCGCTGAAAATGGTCACTATGAGTCTGATCTATGTAGTGAGACCCTGTAGACCCTGTACTAAATAAATTTTTTAAAAATTCCATATTTTAAAAAAAAGCCAGAGACCTTGCTGGTTAGCTCCCTTGTTTAAAGCACTTGCTTGGGCAAACTCAATTAGGCACAGGACTGCAGTTCAATCCCTAGCTCCACATGCAGACCAGAGCCACCCTTAAGGCAGTCTGAACCAGCAAAAAAAAATCCTTCTCAAGTTTTGGGGGCTGGCCTGATAGCTCAGTGGGCTAAAGTGCCTGCTTAGGCAGAGCACCGTAGTGTGCCCTGCCCACAGGGTGGGTGCTCTGAGAGGAGATGGAGACTGGGCATGGTGATATGTGCCTATAATCCCAGCACTTGGGAGGCTAGAAACAGGAGAATCACTACAGTCTGATCTACATAGTGAGACCCTGTAGACCCTGTACTAAGTAAAGTGGGGGGAGAAAAGGCAAGAGAAGAGGCCAGGTCTCTGAGCCTAGGAGTCGTGCACTTGGGAGCTGACTTGCCTGTTAGCTGCCGGCTCTTGGAGGCTCCAACACTCCACTCCCCACAGGGTCTGTGGCCTGGTTTGTACCCACCCAATGTGGGGACTCATTTCTCCAACTTCTGTGACTGTGCCCTCATTCCTTTAAATCCATAGTACTAGAGACCCTTTGAGATGCCAGCAGGGTCCCCTGCTTCCTCCGCCTGGGCTCAGGGGAGGCACCAAGGACCCCAGAGTAGGACCTTGTCACATGAGGCATGTTGGCAGGATACGTGATGCATGTTCCATTTTCCTGAGTTATCATAAAATATTTAACCTGCATTGTCCCCTGGGACAGTGGCCTCTCCCACGTCCCTGTGTAGTTGGCAGGCTATGTAAAGGGGTGGCTGTCACAGTGCTGACTGTCCTTTGGGAGGCAGCTGTCATGTGTAGGGCATTTAGAGCTTGAGTCCTGCCTTCAGGGACTGCACAGGGCCCCACGGTGTGGCTCTGGTTCCATTGTGGGAGAACAGCAGCAACGGGGTGAGCAGTGCCCTTGCATCAGCCCGGAGCTACCCAGACTCTGCAGTGACCGCAGCTGCCTTGTGGGCCTCCAGCTGTGCTGTGGGAGGAGCTGCTCCCCAGGGCGCACCCTCCAACGTGCTGGACCTTGTACAGCAGGGCTGTCAGGTCAGAGCTGAGTGAGCCAGGAGACTCGGCACCCAGCGGTGAGAACCTGCGTGGAGTGGGTCACAGCCGGCCACTCCCCACAGCCCTGAGGTGGAAAAACCCCGAGATGTCTGCGTACTGCACAGGGGACAAACCAAATATGTCCATGCACATGCTGGAGTGCCATGTGCTGTCGTCCCTCCTCAGCCTCCAGCACCCAAGAGTCCACTTCCTGTCACATGATTCGCCTGTCCTGGACATTTTCTACCCATGGAGCCCCCTGGGTCCCCCTGAGTCTACTGCTCGGGAATGGCATTCTTCCCTGTTTAACTAGATGTCTGTGGTTTATGTTGGTGGTGTTACTTTTTTTTTTTTATTGTAGGCAAAATACATCTCTCAGTGCATCGATGAAATCAAGCAAGAGCTGAAGCAGGACAACATCGCTGTGAAGGCTAATGCAGTCTGCAAGTTGACATATGTAAGTAGCCCTCCTCTCCAGCCTCCCTGTTTATCCCCCACCATCCACCCTGCCACCCAGGGGTCTGTCCATCCCTCAGCGCCTCTGCAGCCATTTCTGCCATCTGTCATGTAGAGCTGAGCGGCGCCCTGATGACTATGGCATGACGTAGTATGGTGTGGTCTAAGGGCTTGGCCAGCCTCAAGGGGTAGCCCTCCCCTTGCACAGGCTGCAGAGCTGTGTACAGCTTGGGCCCAAGCCAGACGCCCTACCCTTCAGCCTCCTTAGCATAGGGAGAGGAGGGACTCCTCCTGCCAGTCCTTGCTGCAGGCGTTTGTCGCACTGATTGTTCTGAGGAGCTGGCTTGCCAGTCTTTGGTGGGGAAATATTAGCCAAGATAAGTAAACACTTTTTTCGGTAGTAGAAGCTTCTGTCTCCTTTCCTGTTTCCCTCCCTTATCCTCCCTCTCTTTTTCTTTTATCCTTTTGTGGTACTGGGGATGGAACTGAAGGCCTTCACACTGAGCTGTGTTCTAAGCCCGTTTTTATTTTGAGACAATCTCATTAGATCACTAAGTTACCTAAGCCGAATTTGAACTTTTTCTTTTTTTTAATCAAGGAGGTCTCATGGTAGTTTAAATTGGCCTTAAATTCACTATGTAGCTCAAGCTGTCCTCAAAGTCAGGGGTTCTCTTGCCTTAGCCTTCCAAGTGCTGGATTATAGGTGTGCCACCATGCCCAGCCTAAACTTTCTTGTTCTGAAGCTAGGGTCTTGCTGTGTAGTTCAGGCTGGCCTTGCCATGAACCTAGTAGGTGATCTCAGACTTGTAGTGTTCCTCCTGCCTCAGTGCAACCTGCCACTGTGTTGAGATGCCACATGTGCGATGCCAGGCCTGATGTTGTGGTTTTTCAGTGTTCGTTGTTAGCCCATCTGCGAGATTTTAAAATGTCAAAGTCCTTTGTCAGGAAAAGCACAGGGATAGATGGAGTGGGTATGTCAGGGTCGTGAACGAGGTGTTTCTCCATTTTCTCAGCGTGAACGCACTGTGAGGGCTGAGACCCTTCGCCTCTGCTGTGGCTCCTGAGTTAACCTTACCATGCCCCTCCTTAACAGTTACAGATGCTGGGATATGACATCAGCTGGGCCGCCTTCAACATCATCGAAGTGATGAGTGCCTCCAAGTTCACGTTCAAGGTGAGTGTCAGGGACAGTAGAGACAGATGTGGCAGAAGTGGGAGGCTGCTGGGGAAAACACTGACCTCCCTGGAGGTTCATGCTGTGTCACTGAGCTCTGCGGGCAAGTGGGAGGCTACCATGGTGTGGCATCACCCGCTTCTGCGTGTAGAGTCTGTGGGCA